>VYZV01022104.1:111742-146092 GCA_013401275.1 Pandion haliaetus | reverse complement strand
TCCTTGTGAATCAAACAGAAGAAAGTCTTGATCCTGGGTGTTTTCTGATTTCTCACACTTTGCCTAGTTATTAAGATTTTTACTGGTCCTGTGATCTGGAGGGAAGCTGCCTCTTCCTCTCTCTCTTGCTCAGCTCCTCTTCCTAAGTTCCCAGTATGCCTTTTCTATTTTTTTGTCTCTTTGCTTATTGCTTTTCTAGGCATGGTGTAGAAGAGATGGGCATCTAGAGCAGCATTAAGACAAGACTGGTATAAAGACGAGCTTTGCATGGTACACTCTAGTGACTGTAACCATGCTCAGGGATCTGTTCCAATGTAGCAATCTAATTACCCTATATGCCATGTATGCATGCCTCTGTGGACAGGTACACCCAATCTTTGCTATGTCCTAGTATGCAGTATGTCTTCTTCTGCCCACTGTTGATGTGTCTTTGTATCTAGTTAATTCAGCATAACAACTAACCTCTAAAATCACTCAAACTTTCTCATTTCCCTCTGACTTTTCTGACAGTGAAATCTGATTATGTGGGGGATAAGGAGACTGGCCTTTTTCTCCTGCCTACACTGAAACAGAAGGCTACACCCACCTACATGTATACAGGTAGTACTTCAACTCCTAGTAGCTCCCTGTTCGTTTTTATGTACCTAGTCACATCACTTAGATGTTTGTAGGCAGGTTTTATGTTTAAGACCTGTTGATTCTTTCTTTTTCTCACCAGAAAGGAGATACACATTTGGGAAGGCTTTTCTTGTTTAGAGAACCTGGAGTCAAACAATGACCAAGTAAATTTGATACTCTTTCTCAGAAAACTGCTGCAAAACGTGTCACAAGGTGGGGTAAGATGTGTCCTGGCTGCTGTCATGCTACTGATGCTTGCATGGGGGTGGCTATAAGTGTCCAGTTCTCTTGAAATAAAACAGATGAAGGGAGAAGCCAAGAACATACTGCATACTGCACGCCTATGTGCATGTTGTTGTGATGGTTATGGTGGGTTTTTTTCTGAATTTGTTTGCTTTGAGACTGAAGGTGAAAACAAGTGGCCCTGTCTTTTATTAAAGACACAATAGGTCAAATTCACCCACAGTGTAAATGTGTTTTGGCTTCCTAGTTCTCCCCACCTGAGCTAGCAGTGAAGTGTCTGTTTTTCCAGCACGTTTATTTCAGTATCAGCAGAGATAAAGCAAGTTGAGGAAGATGGGGTGGGGGCTACACTAGAGGCCAAGGGCAGGGAGCTTTTCGTGCAGCCTCTCAAACACATTGATTGTAGTTTGGGATTTTTCAAAGCTGCACATGTTGAGTAATATCTGCCAATAAACACAGCTCAGTGGGTGAGAAATCTGTCTGCCTCTTGCTGAGGATTAGAAGAGAAAAGACACCAAATGAGCAGTTTCTTCACATGTGGGTCATGCCCCTCACTGGGGTACTTGCCCCTGACCTAATCCTGTTCCACTTTGTCTCCCTCACTCCCTCCTGTCTTCCTTCCCCCTTCTACTCCTCCACTGCTACACTACTGGTGGTCTGGTGCATGCTGCACAGATGTTTTCCCCATGCTATTATAAGATTATTTTTCAAGTGGCTTCTTGGAACAGATGTTCCAGTGTGTGCACTCTCCTTCCCTTGGCTGAAAGTGCTCTGCGCAAAGAGCAGATTGCATTGCTGCTCTCCTTTTGATCTAAAGAGCGAGCGCAAGAAAAAAACCCACACAAATGATGCTGGTTTTCGTTTCAGGCTGCTTGGCAATGGTGCACCTGGGTGTGTGTCTCCTGCTTCTTTTCTCCCCCATCACTAGTGTTGCTTGCAGATGTTTTTTTCTGTGCCTTTCTTCTTCAGCCCATTTTTTTCCCTCTGTGACCCAATCCTTTACTCCCACTGCTTTTAAATTTTCTTTCATCTAACACTCTGGTATTCATGCTTCCAAAATCATTCTCTACCCATTGCCAGCACCTCATCTTCATCTTCTGCTTCCTTTGGCAACTCCTGGACTGTTAGGATGGATTAGTTTCATGTGTTTGGGTACAAGGCCTGTCCACTTTTTTGTCTTTTCACTTTGAGTTCAGATTCATTGCTTAATTTCTCCGTCATTGCCCCAGTGAATTCACCTGAATATTGCTCCTTTTAGTTCTTCATTTTATTTCTCCCATTGGGTCAGGAACATTTTCAAGAGTCAGAGGTCTTGTGATGCCAAGGGAGCATCTTTTTCAAGTGCCACTTAATTTATAGATGTAACAAAGGCATGACACAAGGAGGTTGTGAAATGTATGCTATATTTTAGGATCCTGTAGCTAGGCTTAACGCACTGAAACTTATCTTCTGGGATTAAAAAAAAAATTACAAATCTTTATTTGATCACATCTAGTCTTTCAGATAGACAGTATATCAGCTTCAACTGCGTGTGTTGGCCTTCCTTAAAAATTCAACTTACATTAATCCAGTCTTTAGGGAGAAAAGTAAATATTGCAAATCTTTTCCAAGCCAATAAGATAGAATTTCAGAGTGGGTTCCTAACCTACTATTAATCAGCTTCAGTTGATTCAGGATGATTTACATCAGCAGAGAATTTGGTTTGGATATGTGTTCAAAAAAATCTGCCCATTATTATTCTTGTTTTGATATGGCCAGCACTGTATGTACCCATTACTTCTTTTTATAATGTCCTCTTATGGAAAAGTCCTGTAGAATTTATTGGGGAATGATAACCTTGCATAAGAATGTATAGGATTCTCTAACAGGAAAATTATTCTCTATTGCATTCACAATCTGTCCTAGATTCCTCCAGAAATGCTAATACTCTTTGTTGATTTATAGACTTGCAAAGAAATTTCTCTAGAGCGCAACTGGGGTAAACTTATTAAGTATCATACCTTCCCAGGGAAGATTTAAACCACAATTATAACCTTGTGAACCCTTCTTTCTCTAGCTTCCTTTGTAAGATTTTTCTATGCCATTGTACTGCAGTGTGTCTCAGCAATAAACAAACAAACAAGCAAACAAATAGGGGGATATACACTTTGGCAGCATTTCTCATCCACTAAATTACTTCTACCTGTGAGCTGAGCCTGCAAACACAGCTGTGGTTGTGATGCACCGCTCTCAAACTAAGAATACCTGTAAATCTGACCTATGGCTATAAATTAATCCACAATCCAAATTATCCATTACAGGTAAATTACTCTATTTCCATTCACAATTGGGACCAGTCTACCACACATCCTCCTTCTCTGGAAACTCAGAAAAGTGGCCTTTCGATACTACTGCTGGCAGCTTACTTGCTAGCCCTGCACTCTGCACTCAAGTATAGAGAGCTGTCTTAGCTGCCTCTGTATTGTTGGTATGTAAAAGGCTAGTGGAAGGGAGAAGGTAAAGAAGAAAACCAACTGGTTTAATGATGATTGTCAACAGGCTTATGAAAAAAGCTCATATGATATAAAGCACATGATAGCAGGAAACTGGATTCTCATGGTGCAGGAAATCAAGTCCTATTTCCTGACCTTTCTATGTGGTTGGTGTAGCAGGTGACACTGTAAACATAGTCATATTCAGCATGAGCTCAAAGTTTGCAAAAAGCCAATAATCTATTATTTCAGTCAAAAAAATAATTGAAAATAGACTGAAAACCAACCACATCTTGGCCATCCAGGCCATTTCTTCTAACCCAAGACCAGACCCACATGTCATTCTAGACAAATTTTTTTTGCCTTCTTGTTAAAATTCTCTGTTGACAGAGGTGCCATAGGCTTGCCAGCCTCTTCAGTGTTCAACCATTCCTGCTCTCCATATAGTGTTTCAAGCGCTGAATGACATTTGTGGTTGCCATTGTACAGGCTTTCTTCAAAAATCCACAGGGTAATAGTAGGAATATCTAGACTATCTCTGTTGGGCTTCTTTAAGCCTCTGCTTTAGGTGTAACCTGTTATCTTAAACCCTGGGGCAGCAGGCAGGGGTTGCTTCGGTTTGGTTTTGTTTCTTTAGGTTAAATAATAGAGAGAAAAGCTTAAGATGTCTTTATTTTCTTTTTTATAAATAAATATTTATGTAATATGTAAAAGAAAAAGTTGGGGGGTTTTTAGTTGTTGCTTTGCCTTTCAGCAGACCTAAAAATAAAACCTGTGGAATTATTATTTTTAAAGTATGAAAAATTTCAGTGTCACTGACACTAATCTCCAGGTGACAATGAATGTTCTCTGTGAAGATGGTATTTTAGCTGCCTTTCTGGTTATCATTCCTGAAAAGAATTTGGAGTGCTCAAGAGGGTGTTTAGGTAGAGCCTGCTGTTTAAACTGTACCTTTCCAGAAGATGGAATCACAGATGGCTCTGGTGAAGACGTGCCTCCACATCAGATATCATCCTTGCTTCAGGGTCCAAGGAGGAGTTCATCTTAAAACACTCTTGACATGAACTGCTCTGTGCTGGACAGAAAAATGTGAAGATCCAAGATTCCACTTGTGGCAGACCTGTGCAGAGCTAAGCAACCATGAACAGAAGGGATCAAAAGGTGCACAGCCCCTGCAGAGATGCTTGGAGATTTGCTACCACTTTAAATGATAATTTAGACAAAGTAATAATCTAGCCTGTAGCGATTGGCAGTTATCTGGATTTGAATGAGTTGTCAGCTGTCTTACAACTTCATTCTGTCTGTTCAGTTTGGTTTTAATCCACAAATTGTCAAAGTTTTGTAAAGTGCTTCCATATATCTCACTTTGGGAGTCCTTTTCAGGATTCATTGCATTTCTCTGCCTCCAAATGTGACCATCTCAAAATTTCCTGTGAGAGGTAGCGCTAACAGAGCTAGGGCAAAAGAAATCATGAAAAGGTGGCTTTCCAAGTACTTTCAGCTAGTGAACAGCAGGACAGAGAAGCAGTAGCTCTTGGTTGCAAAAATGAATAGCATAGATCCCAAATGTTTGAAACCGAACACTTCAAGAAAGATTTTACAGGAGTAAAATCCTCTATCTTCTACCATCCTAATATTTCACAATGTGGAAAAGCAAAAACAAGGTAAAAAAGTCGAGAAAATATTATTATTCACAACAGACTGCTGTCAGTAACTTGAACTAATTTGTGCATTGATTAACAGTTACACTTGATCAGAGCACTTTGAGAGAAGATTGCAAACCCTGTGTTATTTTACCAGAGAAGGGACAAACTCATCATAAAAAAGATGTATTGTCATAACCTGGAGTTTTGAGCTGCAGTCCCTAAAGTGCACTGAATAGTCCTCCATGGGAGACTTCCACTTTTGGTAACTGCATCAGAGCCTCTGTCTCATGGCCTTGGTCACAGATACACCTAAAAATATACAGGCACCTTGGACCTCAATCCCACAATTTACAGGCTGTGGATGAGGTGGAGTTCCAAGGACTTAAGTTCATTTTTCATGGTGACAGGTTTGTGCTCTTGGTCTCTGCGCCACATCTTTCTGAGGCATTTTTCTGGAGAAAAGGAGGCTGGGGGGAGACCTTACTGCTCTCTACAACTACCTGAAAGGAGGTTGTAGTGAGGTGGGTGCTGGTCTCTTCTGTCAGGTGGCTGGTGATAGGACAAGAGGAAATGGCCTCAAGTTGCAGCAGGGGAGGTTTAGATTGGATATTAGGAAAAATTTCTTTACTGAAAGGGTTGTCAGACATTGGAACAGGCTGCCCAGGGAAGTGGTTGAGTCACCAATCCTGGAGGTATTCAAAATCATGTCAGGGAACTTCATGATATGGTTTAGTGGGCATGGTTGATGGTTGCACTCGATGATCTTAAAGGTCTTTTCCAACCTAAATGATACTATGATTCTATGATAACAAATACTTCTTTTCCTCTGACCAGCTTTCTGACACATATATGATATTCAGAATATGATGTCCCTGAAAGGTACAAGAAAGGATATTTGTTGTTACCACCTATTGTCTTTTCTGTTGTGTCCTACAATTGCCTTTTTGTTCTGTATGCACATTTTATAACACCTACAACTTGCCATGGTTCAGAGCTTCCATAGGGTTATGGCCTTAACAGAGGCCTAGCAGACTAACTCACACTAGGTCTGATTTAACATCCCTGTCTATCTTTTGTGATTTCCACCCTATCTATCCACAGCTTCCTGAGCCTCCCTAGGCAATCTTTTTCTGCTTGTTTGATCCGACTTTACATTGCTTAGAAGTAGGGCAGTTAATTTGGGCTTATAATTGCAATTAAATATTGAATAAAACCAAAACCAGTAAAAAAAACCACCCCACACATTGCAATGATAAACCAAGAATAAGTACCATGTTCCAGAAAGTTCTTCTGTTCCAGCAGGGTCTGAACACTCTCTTTCCTTCACAGATCATGCTGGACTTAATGTCCTCTCTGTTTCCCACATGCCTCTGGATAGCACATTTCTGTCACATCCATCTCCAGACATTCCTCCTATCCCCATTTCTTTTTCTCACTCCTGCATAGCTCTGGACATACCTTCCCCTCTCCAAGCAAGCTGATCTGGTATCAGTGCTGATGCTAATCTTGCTAGACCTATTGCCCCTGGAGTTCTGAAAGTGTGACCTAACACTACATTGTAGGGATGATAGGGTTAAAAAGCTTCACAGGGTGCACATGAAAGTATTCGGTAGGCAGAGATAAAGCACATCTAATCTACAGGATGTTCTTGTGTCATTAGTATCTTGCACGTTGTCCTACAGGGCCAATTATAAATAGTCCTGCAGTCACCAGATGGGAAATGTTTTTAATCACAAACCTTACTCTCTAAGCTTCTGTGTCCCTTCTCCCTGGACAAACATGTGACAATTGATTAACATTAAACCAAATGTTTATTTAACTGATAAATGGAAAACACATTATTGGTTAACAGCTCTGTTTGTTTGGAAACAGTGTTTTAGAGGTGATCATGTAATAAAATGGGAGGAAACCCAAGTGGCAACATAGAGCATTAAGGTTGAGGCTGGTAACAACTGCAGCCAGTCAGCTAGGCAAGGCTGTCAGAACTTACAAAGAGATGAGAACAGGGCTGTTTGATTTGGAAGTCAGGTTTTAAGCCATATTTTTCGATTGCACAATTGAATTTAACTCTTAGCTAACAAGTAGACTCAGCATTTGAAGCTGCAAAGTCCATCTGTTCAGTCATCTCACAGGATCTTTTCCTCCTGGCTGGGAAGTCTTACAAAGTAGGCTTTTTTTGCCACTGCAGTGCAGTTGATTTCTGAGAAGGCTTAAATGACATTGCAGAAGTCTTCCTTTCTAAGGGACAGCCAAAACTTCCTTGGCTTACCTGCCAGCTCTGTTCTGACTCTTGTGTGTCACACGTCTGTCTGTTCACACCACACTGTTGGATGACTACTGAGTTTATGGGAATATTTGTGACCACTCTTAACTGAGATGAAGGCTACAACTCCAGCAGCCAATAGCAGGCAAACATCGGCTGTCTAAAAGATATGAGTGCTCTCTTTTATAAAAATGCATTATAGTTTCTGGCACTTCCTAGATGGCTGATCTCAAGTGCTGGAGAATGTGAGGGTGGGACATTGTGACTCAGCTGTTTGCTGTATAGCATTCATTAATATCTTGCATATTTTCCTGCAAGGACAGTTATAAATAGTTTTGTAGTGATCAGATGGGAAACAGTAAGCACAATCCTTACTCAGCACCGCTGGGGAATAGGCTTCCCATTGTCCCTCCCCCGCTTTCTTTCTGACACCCTTGTTGTTCCCTGACCACTTTTACTACTGGGAGAGTGGCCCCAGCCTGGGCACTGGTGGTGTGGGAGTCCTCACCTAATGGGGTGAACATGAGGGCAAAGAACTATGAGGAATGCAAGGAACCCAACTGCCCCCACCTCCACATGCCAGCTAGATCAAATGGCTACAGGTCTGATTTAGGGTCCTCTGAAGTCCATGCAAATATTTGTGTTGATTTCAGTGGCTTTGGATCAGCACTTGTGTACACAGAAGAAAGTAAGCTTTTTTTTTCCCCAAAAGGGACAAAGTCATGTTTTCCTTTCATAGAGAGAAGGGGAGTGCTGACACCATCTTCCCTGCTCTGCTCCTGGGACAGTCCATCTTGATGTTGTTGTCATCCTGATCAGTTGTTAGACTTCTAGCTGATCCCTAGAAAAGTCTTCCTCGTGAATACCACTCCCTTCTTGTTACGAGACAAAGGAATGATACATCATGTTTTCTGCCTTGTAGTTTTGAATGTTAAAGGGGTAATCTAAGACCAGAAACATTATATGGAGTGTGTCCATTCCAAAAGAGGGAAAATTTAAGCCTTTATTACCCATGGCAGCTGTAAGTCAGTGTGAGTGGCAGAACACCTTAATTCATTAAAAGCACATTCCTCTTGTGCTACCATGTAATTTCTGTTTTTTCTTTAAAGCCTTTGTACCTAAATTTGTGTGGTTTAATTGATTTTTTTTTTCTTGGAAGAATATAGATAAGGAACTCACAAGCAAATAAACACTAAGGCTACAGTCCAGGTAAGTTTACTGTTTCACAAGTCATTTAAGTTCATGTTCCTGCATCTCTCTGATAGTGTGCATCCTCACCTGACACGATGTAGAATGTAGCTTATTTTTAAGAGTTATGTCTATTGCATGTTCTAAGCATCAGCATCAGGGAAAAAAGAAAGTATAATAACGTCAAGCCCCAGGGACTTGCATGGTTTTAAAAAAAAAAAAGACTTTATAGCCCACTATTTGTCAGTTTGATTGTTTGATTGACTGCTGTTGAGGTAAGGGTCTGTGTTAAATCCAGCTTCTTCACTTTAATTCTGTAGTTTCGAAGTCTGTCTCCAAGGTTGATTAAGTCCCTCATTATAAAACCCTGCTTTGAAACTTGGGCCATAAAAACTTTCTTTTACATGTTGTCAAGGTCATAATGAAATAGAAATTAAAAAGATTATGGCAGTAAATCGGTGGGATTAAAAAACTATTCCATATTGTTGTTTTTCAACTGGAAGGAAAAGATGGCTTTCTTTTTTCTTTTGAAATGCAAAGGATTTCAGTTATACTATTCCTGGAGTATGTTTCTATTGATCTCTTATGGTTAATCTCTAGAAGTCGTCTCTGGATAAAACACTTCTAAATAAAAAACTTGTAGTTTTGGAGAAAACATACAGTAATGGAGTTTTGAGAACTCCTGTGATGCTTTCATAAGTGACAGTATTTTGTCAAAGGCTAAGGTTCTGTGTTCTGGTCAATAATACAAAATTTTCCAACATTTTATGGAATGCTGGTCCTGTTTGGGGCAAAGTCCTTCTAACTGGTTAGCTGCCTGGGATAGCACTCAGGAAGGGCTGCTGGAAGAAGTAGGCAAAGGTCTTTGCACCTTCCCTTAACCAGAAGGAAATAAGAAGATCACAACATGCTAGAACATCTCCATGTATTCCTGTTCTCTGCTTTGTCTGAGCAAGAAAACACTTCTTTTTTGCTCCACTGCTTAACTACTTTCTGAAAAGATCTGAAGTTGCTTTTCAGCAGGCATAAGAGGAAGAAAGAACCCAGAGAAAATTGCTTCCTAAGCTCTTGTGGTAGTGGTGAAGGACAGTAGGAGGTGATGAAGGTGGGCAGGTTTGTGTGCAAATCAGAAGAAATTAGGTAGGTGCTGGCAACAGGACTGTACAGCAATGACAGATATGGAGGTCAGAGAACTGTGGAGAGTCAAAGATCCCAGAAATTTAGAGAAGCATGTAGGAGAGAGAACAGCATCACTTTGGAAGACTGGAGGGTATGTCAATCACAGAGAGTGAAACAAGTGAATGTGGGGAATGAGATTTCTTGACCCAAGGGCCAAAAACCTGTTTAACCGTGTGTCGTGGTTTCAGGTCAGCTCAGCCGGTAACAAAGCACCACGAAGCCACTCGCTCACCCCCCACCCCCTCCCCTGGCCACGTTGGGATGAGAAGAAAATACAAAGGCAGGCTTGTGGTCAAGACAAGGACTGGGAGGGATCACTCCCCACTTACGGTCACGGGCAAAAGACAGGCTCAACTTGGGAAAAAAACAAAATCAATTTAATTTACTACAAATCAAAACAAAAACAAAACACAAGGGTATTAGGAAGGGAAACTAAACATCAGAACAACCTCCCCCCACCCCTCCCGCCTTCCCGGCTCAGCTCCACTCCCGATTCTCGCTACCTCCTCCCCCCGGCGGCGCAGGGGAACAGGGGATGGGGGTTGAGTCAGCTCGCCACACATCGTCGTTGCCGCTTCTTTCCTCAGGGGGAAGATTCCTCACTGGTCCCCTGCTCCACCGTGGGGTCCCTCCCACGGGAGANCTCCCCTGGCGCGGGTCCTTTCCGCGGGCTGCTCTCCAGTCACGCACTGCTTCAGCGCGGTTTTTACCATGGGGTTACGGCCACCTTCGGGAGCCTCCGCTCCACCGTTCACCCCCCTGGGCTGCAGGGCCATCAGCCTCCTCAGGCGCCTCCTCCTCCCCCTCTACTTCCATGACTCCAGTACCGGCAGCGATGTTCCTCTCAGGTTTCCCAACCCCCAAACTACCGGTTCCCCTTCTTAAACATGTTTTTCCAGAGGCGTTACCACCGTCACTCCCTGCCTAGAGGCAGGTCTGACATTTTGGCGCGCGCGTCCGACATGTTGGGGCAGCGAATTCTTTATCTTTATCCGACATTTTGGGGCGGCGAATTCTTCCAGCAACTTATTAAAGGGGCTGCCTCTGCAGCCCCCCAACCCTGCCACCAAGGAAAACTGCGCCACACAAACCCATAACACCGTGGGAGAAACGTGAAGGGTAGTTGGCTAAATATTGAATGAATGCTTGGAGAAGGTAAGCACATACAGTTGTGAGAGATGCCCTTGATCAGAGAAGAAATTGATGCCACATAATTTCTGCCAGATTTCTGGAACAAACAGGGCAGAAATTGCTGGAAGATGTCATTGATCTTAGGCTTTCTACAGACAGCTCTTTACAATCCTCAGACCTTTGTGAACCACCTTCAAGGCCATCTCTGGCACTGGCCAGAATCCCTGAGAGGTACTCCGGGTGAGGGTAGAAGTACCTGCTGAGCAGGGGAAATAGGCCTGGCCAAAGGACTGAAAGACCACTTTGGAGTTAATTGTTGGGGTTTTTTTAGTTTAATTTGCATGTTAGAGCACAAGTAAGGTTTAGAGATGGAGAGACTTCTCTTTATTTTCCGTGTTTATTCAAGGGCAGTTAGCTGAGGACCCAGAAAGCCTAATTTTCAAGCTCTTTATTAGTTCCAGAGAATTCTAAGACAGACAGGAAAAACAGTTTCCCAGTATTAAGTGCCTGGTGTAATTTTCCCTTTTTTCAACCTGGACTGTGTTCCTCATGCTGGTAAACTCTGCTGCTTCTGGTCCAAATCTTTTGGTTTCCTCTAAGGAAAAGCTGGTTGAAGTCCAGGCATATAGTAGGGAGTTGACAGAGAGCATAGCAGATAGCAATGGCTCCAAGGTCTCAAAGGTAGCATGTAGTTGCCATGTTACACATAAGTATGGAGAAAAAGTTCATTGTGGCTGATGTTGGCTAGCTACCACAGCTGTAGTCAAGCCACAGGGGAGAAGTAAGGAAGGCAGAATGAAGAGGTATAGGGGCAAGTTTTCCTGCCACAAACAGGGATAAGCAAAGCAGTCCACTGATTTTGGTGCCACCTCTGCAGGACCAGGTGAAACCAGCAACACGTATTTGTGATCTGGTAGAAGACCAGACTAGTAACAGCATTGGTGACCCCATTCCTGGACTGAACTTTGGTTGGAAGGGGGACCAAGTGTCAGGTTGTTCTTGTTGTCATAAATTATGAAGGAAGGGATCAAGAAATGCCTTGTTTGGAGCCTGTCAATGTAAGTGTTATGTGTTGCCCTCAGAGCTTACAGATGTAGCCATCTTCCTCACAGAGCATGAGCATGAGCCTTGATGGCCAACTTGCCTTATTCACTGGAGACAGCTGCTATTTGATTAAAGCATCCTGATGGTTCTGAATTGAGTCAAACTTTTGATACAAGGCAGAGTCAGAGGTTTTAGAGCTGGTGAGGTGCAAATATGTCAGGGAAAAAAAGGCACTGTCAGTTCTGTAGCAAATGTTTGAGAGTATCCCTAAGACTACCTATCAGTGAAAACATGGACTAAACTTGGCTTCATTTAAGGTGCACTAAAGGCCTGCACTGTGAGGACAGAAGGGGCATTTTGGCCAAATACCATTACAAGAGCAGTGCTTGGGAACACTCTGTTTTAGCAGTGTGGATGTGACTGAAGGGTAATTCACAGTGACTGCTAGAATCCCAGTGCTTTCTAAAGGAGTGATTTTAGAAAGGGGAACAGTATATTACTGTGACAAAATACCTGTACTGCCTTATCCAACAGTCTTAGCTCACAGTCTATGCATGTAAGAGAAAAAAATGGATGTTAGAAATAATGTAAAGTGTCTAGCATATGACAAAAGAAGATTGTAACGATTATGGGAAATCAAAGTGAAAGGAAGGGTGATACTAGTTACCTACTGTGTTCAGTGAGGTGTTAATAAGGGACAGGTACAGTCTTCGGGGAAAAATGTAAATGTGGTTCAGGAGGAACACTGAAGATTGGCTAAATGTCACAGAGCCCTAATCTGTCTGTGGTGTTTGGGGATAAGTCAGAGCTGAACTGTGCACAGGTCCAGAGCCTTGCAGACGAATAGAGATAGCCAGGTTGTCATGGACAGAGTCTTGGCCCCAGGCACTGACAGGACCAAAATGTCAGTCTTGACTCTCTCTCACAAGTGACTGGGAAAGGGAGGGCTTGAAAGTTATGGTTACCTCTCACCTCTCTGCTGCCACTGTTGCCTGAATATGCTTGCAAAATTATATTGTGCCCCAGTAAGCCTACAGCAACCCTCTACCTTCCTAGGGCTACTTCGGTACCAACTGGTCTCTACTCTCTGTACCCGCTCATCCTTGCCAGCTGTTTGTCTAAGGGAAAGACGCTAGTGCTGCATATAAAGTAATTGTATGTTCAAAATAAGAAACCATAGCCTTTTTTAATAACGGAAGATAAAAGAAGATGGAACATCCGTAAAAAAACCAAGCACATTTATTTAAAAATAATGTCTGCCAAGGTGACATTTGCCAGTTTCTGGTGTGATGGAGTTATTTTTGACCGTGGAACTTTTCTCCCAGAAGTGTAGAACTCTGGATGACTTTTTTGAGAAACAAGAGTCAGATATTCAACAGATACTCCCAAATGTTGAAGTCTTCTGAAAGTCTGGTTTAGATGGTGGGGTGAATGTGAAGGATATGGGCTCTTCTAAAAAGTATGCCCTAAATCAATAGCAAGGAATTATAATTTCCATTCACATTGAAGAAATCCTTCGTATTATAAGTCCAGTCTTACAATAGGGTTTGAACAGACTCATCCTTGTGGACTCTTTCTGATTTACTCTAATAGCAGAAAAATTAAAATGAGGAACTGGTCTTTTAATATGACAGGACATAGTTTGCAAGGCCAGCTACAATTTCACATGTCCAAGGTAGGTAGGTAAAGACCAGATAAATACCTGGACTAATTACTCAGCAGGGAGGGGCTTGCAGGGAGTGGGGGGAAAAGAATTCTGGCAGCAGTCTCAGATAAGGAAGATAAGGGCAACCAAGGCATAATTCTTTTAAGGGTCACAGACTATTGTTTTGCAGAGTGATCATAGTAAATCACTTCTTCCACCAATGCATATAGTGATATTAGGGGTTATAATTAATCTAAGAATTAAAAGAGTAGCTCAAAATGAGGCTCCAACAGTAGTCTGAAATGATGAACTGAGCCAGACCAAATTAGTAAGACTGTGAAAACAAGAATTAGAAGGGAGAATTGAGCTGAACGGTCAGTATTTAAAAGCACAGATTCTAGAAGGAGACCTGTGATGAAAATTAAACTCAGGAAATATGTCACACTTCAAGACTGTAGAAGTACACAGACTGATAAGGTAGGCTAGACTTGAGTCTTTTGTCAGAAATTCTTGTTTAGAATTATCCTTTCTTACCTCCCTTAAGATTCCGTATTTGAGTGAATTATTCCTGGCACTTACTGGGAATCTAAGGTCTGGAAGATCTTCTTTGCTAAGGAGATTTTCTGGGATGATATTTTGCTACATTGTTATTTTATGTTTTTATTTTATTTTATGTTTTTTTAGTTTCATTTTTTAATGTTCTGCCTGTCATTGTGGTGTTTAAATTCCATATACAAATAAAAAATTCAATGCAAACATACTTAGATGACATGGAACTAGTCAAAATGATGCCTTTATATAAGCAATACTGTATTTAAAAAGCACACAAACAAAACATAATAGTTAAAATGAAAACAAAAATAATGCATCTATTATTGCACTATTTTTCATGTTGAAAATTTAAAATATTTTAGAGATTGGACAGATATGTGGGAAAATACAGTCTTGATTTCACACTGCGATAACTGTGAGTGGGTTTTCTCAAAAGTAACAATATTTCAATGTATAAGACCCTGGCTCTGCAAACACTTCAGTATGCAAATTGGACCATTTTGTTTATGAGGGGCATCAACCTAAATGAGTTGCATATTTGGGGTCAAATTTCCAAAACGGTGTACAAAAAGTTAAAACTACTCACATATATAATAGGTTCAGTGTAACTGCTCAGATATGGATAGATATTTATGAGTCTAAGAATTTGCAGAAGAGGGTTATTAGATTACGGTCCAGTTTATTACTTCATCTGCCCAGAACTAAATGCATGTTTTAGATATTAGCCCCTAATCTTGCAAATACTTAATGCATGTTTAATTTCACCATATCTGAAAAAGTTTGAAGGTATGTTAATATTAGCAGGACAAGGTTCCCTGAAAACCTGACTTTCTTATTGAATTCCCATTGGCATCAGCAAAGTCAGGATTTGCACTGGTATCCATGATATATGAGCTTCCATAAACTGTAAGGAATAAATATATGTTTTTAAGTTTTCTTTGGGGACTTCTAGAGCACTTTCCTATAACCTTGTATTTTGTTTCAGGTCTTGCTATCTGACATATTTCTATTCTAAAACCAAGATGCAAAAAAGTTTATAGGAAGTAATAGCTATCTCATTTGTTGTCTGAGTGATCATAAGAATGGGTCAGGAATCAGAGGAAGAGTACTGCATGCTCCTTGTTGTGTAAAGGTGATACACCTGTGAATAACATTTTAGTTGGTACATCCTTAACAGGCACCCAGATTGCTAAAACCCACAGGTGATTGCAATGTTAGGTCTGAATAAAGAAAATGAAGGCTGGTTACCTCAAGGCAGGCTGGGAAGATGGAGCTTCTAGGAGGATTGTCATGATTATGTTTGGGATTTTTCTTTAAACTCAGTAATGAAGGAGTTATAACTTTATCACATCTTGAAATGCAGAATCATGGAATAATCCAGGGTGGAAGGGGCTTCCTGCTCAAAGCAGGGCCAGCTCTGAAATCAGACCAGATTGCTTAGAGCTTTATCTGGTCTGGTCTTGAAAACGTCTAATCTCCCTACATCATCTGGTCCATTGCTTGACTGTCCTAACATGGAACACTTCCATGAGGAAGTAGGAACTGCTGAGCAGTGTTTATATACTTTCTGAGGGCATGCAGAGAACAAGAGAAAATGGCTTTTCCAGATGAAAGTTTCAAGAACCAGGGTGAGAAGCTCCCTGTGAGAGCACAAAGGAAAGAGAGGTGAGTCTCAACCTGTTTCTATGTGTCCTGTTTCTAATAGTGGTGGGAGCTTGGGTGTGGGGCAGCTGTAGGGTGCAATGGATGTGATTATTCACCACTGTGCTGTATCTGCTTTCTTCAAAGTAGTGTTTTGTGACACAAACCGTACCTTGTCGAGTCAATTGCAAAATAGTGCAATTGAAATATCAAATATTTAATGGGAAGGTTAGTGGCTACTTAGTATTAAAACTGCAAAACTATTCTTATGCAGCAAAGATAATAGGAGCCTGAGCGGCAAAAGTCACACTAACATAGTAAAGCTAAATGAACATCACTCAGGTTTTAAAATAGTGGAAAAGAAAGTTGAATGCTATTCTAATAACCAGAAGGTGTTTAGCAGATCTACTGAATGGGACATAAATAGTCTTAAAAAATGTGATTAATTTAACGGTGAGAAATGTACTAAGGTTGTAATACAACAATACAGATCCTAGTTGTTGTGGTTTAACCCCAGCCAGCAACTAAGCACCACACAGCTGCTCATTCACTTCCCACCACCACCCAGTGGGATGGGGGAGAAAATTGGGAGAAGAAGTAAAACTCATGGGTTGAGATAAGGACAGTTTAATACAACAGAAAAGAAGAAACTAATAATAATGACAACACTAATAAAATGACAGCAGTAATAATAAAAAGATTGGAACATACAAGTGATGCACAATGCAATTGCTCACCACCCACCAATTGATGCCCAGTTAGTTCCCGAGCGGCGATCTCCCCCACTCCCACTCCCCCCAGTTTATATATGTCACACAGTATGGAATACCCCTTTGGCCAGTTTGGGTCAGCTGCCCTGGCTGTGTCCCCTCCCAACTTCTTGTGCCCCTCCAGCCTTCTTGCTGGCTGGGCATCAGAAGCTGAAAAATCCTTGACTTTAGACTAAACATTACTTAGCAACAACTGAAAACATCAGTGTGTTATCAACATTCTTCTCATACCTAGCTCAAAAACATAGCACTATAGCAGCTACTAGGAAGACAATTAACTCTATCCCAGCTGAAACCAGGACACTAGTATTCTGCCAAAACATACATGCAATGCAAAAATCCTTTCAGTGCCTTGTGGAAGAAAGTAAAAGGGTTAGCAGAATTGGAATGCACTGAATGAAGTCAGATGCCAGCTGACCGAAGTGATGGTATGGCCACCATATATACATATAGAAGGAGGTAAAACTATCGAGTTATCGCTTAGCCTTTGAGAAGAGCTGAGACAGCCAAACCTAGATTTTTAATTTTTTTTTATTTTATATTTTAACTTTTTTTTTTCTTTCTCCAGCCTATGGTTTTGTCATCTTGAGTTAGAATCTTCTCCTTGGGCATATAAGTTCAAGTGCTTTCACTGCAGGATTCCACTGACACATAAGATGTAACAAAATCCCTTTGACTGGAAATAATGATTGATGATGTGCTTATTTGGGACAGAAATTATGTGTTATAAAGTCTATGTAATGTATGCCAAACAAAAAAAAAAAGCCTTAAATTGAGTGAGAACTAATATCCAATTGGGATGAGCAAGACTGGTTACTTAGGAAACCTACTACGATTTGTGCATCATGACAAAGGAATTTGACTGAATGTAAGTAAGGTAATTGGACAAGTGGAAAGACTTCAAAAGAAAAAGGCCACCCGAAGAATCGCAGATTTCTTACTATTTCTAAGCAAGCCTATTCCCTAATTTATCATAAATATTCCACTGAGCATATTTCTAGGGGACAATAGTGAATGCTGCTGTGATTACAAGGGTCTTTCCCTTGGGGACCTGCCACAGAGGAGCTGAAACTAATTTTTCTCAGTTTAACAAAGAGTCCAAGTTGATACAAATTTATGTGGATTAGAGACTGCCCTTCTGAAAGGAGACAATCTGGGGGCATATCCTTTCAACACACAGATTTAACTGCAGTAGAACTATACCCAGATTGGGAAATACAACTGCTGGTTATTGGATTGATTTATGAGTGGTTTCATGAATATGTTTGTAAATCACTTGAGGTAAAAACAGACCATATACCACAGGAATGTATGTGATAGAAACTACTCTACAGATAGCACTTTTAGCCTCAGAAAATGTCCGTGAAATTGGAAAAAAACCTTCAATTTGAAATCCTGGCTTGAAAAGGGCATGATTAGAATATCCATGATTAGAAGAGGAAACATGAAGTGGTCTATGAGGGCTCTTTTCAGGGAGATCCTTGCCTAAGCATAGATTTTTGCAAAGGTGTTGGAAGTGCAATGGAACATGCTGAGATCAGGAGGGAGTCACTAGGTAGTGTCAAAATGTCCCTGTGCTGACTGTAGGAGAAGTGCTAATGGAATTTTAAATAATTTTTTCCTGCTCCTTAGGTCTCATAATGTGTAGCTTCCTTTACTCCAAGGACCTGAGTACATTATCAGGGTTTAAGCATTAACTTGTTTCTAAGAAACAGAATGCTGGAAAACAAACAAGAAGTTGAAACAATGGAAAGATCTTGGTTGGTTTTGTCTGAATTTGATTCATAATTTGTATAGATTACTTTTTTTTTTTTAATGAAAAAGGTCTTGTTTAAATTTAAATTACTGTATGTTACATTTCATAAAGCAACCGTTTATAATTTTGTAGTCTAACCCCACTTCCCCCACATACAGGATTCCAGATGAATTAATAAGCAATTGTGTTCAGCAGTCCATAAATTTCTACTCTTTTCAGCCAACCTCTTATGAATATTTGCATGGGTTAGCAGAAATAGTTTGGTTATGAGAATATATTCTGGAGAGTTTAACAGATTTATCCACATGGAGCACTATTGCAAAACATATCATACATCTTGCTGTACAGAGATGATGTTAGAGACTTAGGGGCAGAAGAACAGAAGTTTCAGTGCCAGAATGTAATGGGTTTCTTGAACTGAAGGTGGTTAACCATGGTTAGCCAGAACTATACATCAAGAATGATGAATAGGGCAGAAAACTTACTCCAAGAATGTACAATAGTTACCATTAGTGTGTCTGAGAATATTTCAAGTAAAGCAATGGGACTTCTGCTAAGGGAATAAGTTGATGATCTTAACGATGCCCTTTCTTATAAGCACCGGTGATGGTGAATGTTCTCAGAATAGAACATCAGGAGTCACTGGCTTTCTGTTTCTTGAGAACAAATGTAAAGAAGTCAACGCAGCCATTAGAAATGGAAAGCCACAGGAACAGCAAGTACGAACCTCCAGCAGTGCTTCCACTTCCAGAGTTGGTGAGGCAGCCTCATGAGCTTCAGGGTGTATAGTGACACTGTGATGGTAAATCGTGGAGGATCAGAGGTGATTATTGCTAACAGAGATCCAAAGGGCATTGGTACAGTCTGTTTATGGGTGTGAGGAATTTCTGAGAGTTTACCCTGTCTTCTCTTCTATAGATATTGATTTGTGCTTTACTAATTGCTTGAATTCATCTGTGGTAGTTGTTGGGTTTGGCTGAAACATTTGCTTTTCTTATCTAATTTTCCAAGATTAGAAAATACCTGGAGGGCAAGGGGATATAATTTAGCTACTAAATCCAGTGGTTGGGTCTTTTATGACCCAACCCATATTCTATGGCTAATGCCAGGAAATACCAGCACTCCTTTGTGTTGCATTACAATGTCTAATATGGTGAAAGAATATTGTCTTTCATTAAATGAAACAATCTTTCAGCAGCTCCTCAAATAAGTCATAACCAGTAATTTTTTGTTCCGCAGTAAGGGCTGAGATGCTCGCTTTGCAGTTCAGAATTGTCAGCCAGCTTCTAAGCCATAATAGTAGGGATCTTTTAATGGCTAATCTATTGTTGCTCTGATATTACTGGTGCCCGCTGGCAGAGGACTACCAATGTCATGTAACCATAAGTATTCGTGTGAATGAACTCTAAGTTGTTAGTAGTTCTTCTGGCACATCACACCCCTTTTCGATGAAGCAATGTACCTATTTGGAAAAAAAATCAACCAGTTTTAACTCTTCAGTGGGGTTCTGCCTGTGCCACTCCTCAGATTCAAGTAACTTTGCCTAGAAATATTTTCAAGTATTTTTCAAGATATATTAGGACATAATTATGCTCATATCACATATTCCTGCATTATTGATCAGTATTTTTAATGTTATGAGACAGCTGCAGTCTTTTCCAATAAACTTGTTCTTTAAAGTGTATCTATGTGCTCTACTGCAGGACACTGAACTTTCATTCTTTCTGCATGTGTATACATTCATCCTTGCTAAAACCCTTTAATATTAAATAAAGTGTAAACCTGACATTCTAGTAAAGAACAGTATTAATTATATTCCTAGAAAATATGATAGCTCAGAAGGTATTTTCTGCTTGTAAATAAAAACGGCAGAAGCAGTTTCTCCCTTGCAGACATGGGAAGGAAAAGTAATTTTCAGGTTTTGATGGATTCAGAAAGGTTTAAATGTAGTAATTTACCTTTATCAACAACATAGCAGTATCTGTAACAACTGTAATGCTGAAAAAGGTGTCTTTAATAGGGATAATAAACTTTCTGAGGGAATGTTAATTTAGTTTTCAGATAAATGGGAAAACAGTATACTCTATAACTAAACTAAATTGTTGCATGCAACAGCAACAGATTTCAGCCTTCAGTCACCAATGGCAATTTTCTTATCCCAATTAAGAAATAAAGGTAAACTAAAACACTTCTTATTTGTCTGCCAATTCTGAGATTTTTAGGAAAATAGTGAAAATTCTGCATGCAATCTAAGAGATGAAGGATACAAGTTATTTTGGGAGCTGATGAGATAAACTGGACAGTGTTTTGTCAGTATGGCTGTATCAGGTCAGACAAAATCTGTCTGTCCCAGCCTTCTGTCTCTGGCTGATAGCACGTACTTGGGGAAAGAATATAAAAAGGTAGCATACAGACAGATACTTCCACTGGTATAACTCCCTGGTGTAGAAGCTTACAAGCTCAGACACTGCATCTCTATTTAATGGAGTTTGATTTATTTGCCTCTTATAAAAATATATCAAAACCCTTCATAAGCTCATGTATGCTTTTTTTTTTCAAATCCTACAGCATGGAATTCCATAGATGAATTGCACCTTAATTAATTAAAATAATTCTTTTCATTACTTCAATTAGTTATTTGACACTCTATTTTGATGACTCCTGTTCTTTTTTATTACGAACAGTGACAATCATGACTTTATAGAAGGTCTCACGTGTCTTTAGCTCTCATTTGTCTCTTTCAAGGCTGAAGAGCTCTGGACTGATTTCTTCTCAAAAGTAGGCTACCCCCATGCTTTTGATCCTTCTTGTCATCCTTTTTTGTACTCTTTCTAGTTCTGGCATATTCTTTTTGAGAAGAAGTCACCAGAACCACTCACGTGGTGGCTTCATGATGTTTTCTGTTTTGGTTTTGACAGCAGATGCATAAGGAAGTACATTAGAGAATCACTCTCCCAATGCATAGAGTTTAGCTAGTAGCTGAATAGCTCTTTTGTCATTTAGAAATGTCTATAGCAAAGGCTAACCCCAATTCTCTTATCTGACTTACTGTGTGGCCCTGCATGTTTCAGGGCAAAAATGGTTGGGTACAGAAAGGAAGAAAGGATTAGGAACTCCTTAATTTAGAGGGAGGAAGCAGTGTGAAACTCTGGCCTATGAAATACAGTCTGGATTAGAATTGTAGAAGTTGTTACCTTTTTTTTTAATAGTTACTTGGGGCTGGAGGGGGGAGGTTCAGTGGTTGAACCCAAAATAAATAAGTACTTGTGGTCAGCCCAAAATCAAATTTTTGTGTGAATCGAAACAAATAGTCATTGCCAGTAGGAATGTTCAAACCCATATGGAGAAAATGCAGTTTCTAGGGTCTGATCTCAACAGCAGAGGTTCTCAACAAATATTCACCTTTTGCACCATATGCTTTCATGACCCATTGTAACCCCACATCCTGTTGCTGTGAATAGGAATAAAGGCTTTCCTATACATGTTTTCATTTTTCCTGTTTCTGAAAGAAATGAGACATTGTTTAACAGCAAATCTAATTTGGATGTGATTATTACTGTTGAGAGAATAAGTGCTGGCTGGCTGGGTAGGGAGCCAAGAAAGGTTTTTAGCCACAAGCAAAGAAAACAGCAAGATGGGACTCAGTAAGTCCATGCCCTTGCCAAAAGGGTAACACCAAGTTTGAGGGAAGGTCCTCTCTCACAGGCATAAAGAAAAGACCTCTGCATATTAGGTACTGGAGTATGCCACTGATTAATTACAGTCCCAAAAGACCTGTAAGCAAGTGGGAAGGGAATGTAAGCACCTGGTGTTTGTAATGAGCAGATAGATGGGAAAAGCACAGCACTGTTGTTATTTCTTTAAACTTTTGTGTATCTGCAAAAGAAACAGGGGTTCATAATTTTTTCTGGGGGGAGAAGATTTGGATGCTTTGCTCTGTTCACTACTATCATCTTGGCTGTGCTTGGTTTGAAGTAACTGGGAAGAACGGCTGTGCCACTGTGGTGTGTTCCCCTCCCCCCCCGGTATTACAGCTGTATCCAACTCTNCTGGTAGAGGACCGCATCTGTAAGAACAGCCAACAAACTATAAGATCTTAGGGCCTAATAAGTAAGATATTTAATTCCGCCCTGAAATTCCTCAGATTGTACACAGTCCCCAGGTTCCTTGGAAATATTCTTTGGCAAAATTCTTAATGAGCACAGTGAACAAGTGCAAGACAAAGTGAATGCAACAAAGACTGCCAAAAATTAGTGTCCAGCATATGCATTAATAGGTTGTATAACCTGCATGATTCTAAAAGTTATGTTTCAGTTTAGATACAGTGGGCTTGCTCTGAGTCAGTTATAATCTCTTCTGTATTGCTTACACCTCTGTTGCTTGCCTGTATCATTACAGTTGCAAAGAAACTACAATTTGTGCTAAGCCAGTAGCTGTTGCTCTGCATGCCTGGAGTAGCTGCAGGACTGAGAACTATCCCCCAGTTAAGTTGAAATGGAGAGTGTTCAGTAGCTCACTGTGGGACTGTGCTACATATAAAAATAGAAAGCATTACAACAAAAATTGTGATTGCCTATACACATCCATTAACTTAAAAGGTTCTCAAAAACTTGCCACCAAAATTATTTAAATAGTTCAGTTTGAAATACTTTTCCTTCAGAAAATTCAGCCAGAAGTGAAAAAAGGCTGTATTTTTAAATAGTTTTTCTTTTTTAAGAAAACACTAAAAAAAATTCCCTACAGAAAGTAAGTATCCTTGCAAAAAGTTGTTGGTTTTGTTGTGTTTTTTTCTTGCCAAATCCCCAATTTTCTATCGCATAGTTTCAACAAAAAACTTTCAGACAGCCCAAAGAACAAGAAAGATCAAATGAAATCTGTGAAGTGCTCTTAAAATTGAGAGGAGGGGTAAAATCCTACAAAGAAAAAAATGTTAAACTGTTTGGACCACAAAAGAATATTTGGGGAGTGTGCTAAGACTCCTCTATGTCTTGTTGATTTGCCCTGAAACTGCTAAACAGCTAATGAAGCAAAAGTTCAGCTCGAACAGTTTAATCTAGAGCTGACTGAAAAAATACTTGGAGCAAAACATTTCAATATAAAATGGCTTTTTTCCAAAACCAGAACTTTCAGGAAAAGCTTTCAGTTTCTTCTAAATTTCCATTTTTTTTATTGGAACCAAATATTTTGGTCTTCTATTCCNTACCCTACTTTCTTTTGCCATTGAATACAATGTAAAGACTAATGTCTAGGGACTACTCAGTCCCCAAATTTTCTTTAAGTGGTTTTGGGTTTTTTTTTTTTTGGTGACCTTCCAAAACATTCTCAACTTTGGAAATGTTGGTGAGTAACAAAAAGGGGAAAAAAACATATTTATT
The DNA here is from genome assembly GCA_013401275.1 of Pandion haliaetus. Taxonomy (NCBI): domain Eukaryota; kingdom Metazoa; phylum Chordata; class Aves; order Accipitriformes; family Pandionidae; genus Pandion; species Pandion haliaetus. The sequence continues at coordinate 122,570 of VYZV01022104.1, read as the reverse complement.
TGTAACCCTGCAACTTTTTCAAAGAAGAGAAAGCTTTGAAAAGTTGCAGAATAGCAGATTTTTTGCTGAATAAAATAATGATGTCCACAGAAAAAGAATGGGCTCAAAAATAGAAATTTCATTTAAAATTTTATAAAAACCTCATACTTCAAGGCACATATGAAATAGCAATATCAATATCTTCTGTAAAAAAGCTTTTTCCAGAGTCATAGATTTCAGTGTCAGGAAGAACCATTAGATAATCCAGTTTTCCTGTAGATTGCAGGCCATAGCATGTCACCAGTTATTCCTGTTTGAGCTCAGTAACTGTGCCCAATTAATGTGGGACTTGTAGGATTGCTAGTGGACCTTGATTTTGTTCATAAGCTTTCCAAGGTTGGCAGATACCGTTGACCACTACTTGAAACTTGACGAATAATCTTGCCATTGGCCAGCAAAGACTGGAGAGCTGTAGGCATGCTGTATATTTCCCCCAAATCTTACAATGCATTCATGGTAATGGCTGAATTTCAGTATAGATATGCCTGGGCTCCTTCAGAAACACCTAGCTTTGATACCAGGATTTGTGGCTGCAAAACAAACTCAAGGACCTGGACAAATGCTTAGGCATTTGGTCTGCACTGAACTCCAGCCTGCTGAAGATGGACTCCTGCCTGAGGCACCTCCGGTCTTTCCGTACTGCCGTTCTTACTGCTGAACAGAGATATCTTTAGACACAGGCTTAAATATTTTACTGGCTCTAGACCTTAGTTAATGTAAAATATCAGTCAAAGGGATTGGGATTCTGGGAAAACAAACTGGCATAATCTATGGACTGAATTGAAATGAAACATGGATACTAATAGCAAGGTCACCCTAACTGAAACATCTGAAGCAGACCCCCAAAGGAGGACAGCAAACTACCGCTGGAACTTCTTGAGTGGAAGTAGATGTCAGGCTGTGAATGCACCAGGCTCTCACTGAAGTCTGGCTACACATTTCAAGGTTGGCCTGCCAGTTGACAAGCAACAACTGCATGGCAGCATTGCTGTGGTCCCACCACGATGAAACCCACTGACACTGATGGAAGTATTCTAGTCCACTTTCCTTGGCTGTGAACAACTGGTGTTCACCGTTACTGTTGTTTTTGTTTGAGAATGGATAGTGGAAAGTCTGGGAGGAGCGTCAAGGGGCACAGAGACAAGAGGCAATGGAATGGGGCTATGGTTATGAAACAAACAGGAAAGATTTTTGTGGTATCCTGAATTTTAAAGAATGGGTGCAGGAAATGTATGGCAAGAGAAGGCAACAACTGTGAGACTAGGCAGAAGTCCAAGAATGATTCTAGATTTTAAACAATATATGATCAAGATTAAAGGCTAAAGGAAGAAAACAATACAAAGGAGTAAGAAAATCAAACAGAAGAGCTTTTTGCAGTTGTGAGGAAGGGGGAAAAATATGTAGGAGAGGAGAATTTAAAATAGAGAAACATAACATAGGAAAGAAAAGTAATGATTTGAGAAATGTGTGTCAAAGTTGATTCAGAAATAATAGCTTTGAGTAGGTGTGAAGGGAAGAAAAAAGATCACAGAGGAAGTGGCAGGGGATACAGAAAACACATGGGGATGAGAAAAGAGTCAGGAGCTAAGAGAAATACAACAGAATTGTGAGGAGGAATATTTTGGGGGAAAACGCAGGCTGATGTAGGCATGCAAAGAAGCCATTCTTTCCCTTCTCATTTTTTTCCTGCTGTTTCTTTATATCCCACTGAGGACAGTGGGATCTTTCTATCTCTGTCAATGCTGTTGAACCTCTAGCTTTTCTGCTTTGATAGCCATACCTATTACTGGAAGATTTGGTACGCAGAAACTAGAAGAATATGACTGTACATATTGTCAACCACGCGTGCTTAGCTAACAGCACAGGAATCAAGCCTAGACTGACTCTAGCAAATTAAGCAATGCCAGGGAATGTTCCTGAGAGCTGAAGACCACTTTTCTCTATTAAATTGTTAGCATGGATGCTGGCAACACTCTGACCCAGGTCAGATAGCACTCTCCTAGACAATTCCCAAGTATGGCTCGGGAGTTAGTGCATGCCAAGGGCAGTTCCCAGTAGGCAGTTTGGATGCACTCACCCCAGTTTGGCGGGTAAAGGAAGTGAATGGGATTGAGGCAGCCTGTTCTGTGCCAGATGTGCTGTGGGCCAGGGAACATTCCTTAGCACATTTAGTTTACTAGCATGGATGCAGCCAAAGAGTGCATTGTTTCCTCTCTTTAAAAGAGGATGCAGTTACTCCTTAGCTTATAACAAGGTCAGCTTCCTTCAGATATGAAAAGGTAAAGAGTAAGAAGCTGCTGGAACAACAGCCCTGAGTCTCTGAATGGGAAGAAGGAAGATACACACAGAACAGTGGAAGCACCTCCAGGCAATGGAAGAATGGGGGACTATGAAATTAGAAGTGCTTGTATAAATCTTGAGGGGGGGTGGGAGAGTGGGAAGCTAAACTGAAAGTAGAGCTGTATCTGGATGTACTGAAACCATTGCCTGCCATGCTGAAAGGTATTAGTGCTGCATTTGTACAGGTGATAACATCTGGGGTCTTGCCCATGCTCATGCTTATAGGCACTAGGGCAGAATACTATACATGGGAGTGGGCAGTGTTAGTTGTTGAGCATCTTCTCTGATGGCTATGCTCATGAAAGTGCATGTAGTGAATCGTGGTGCAGTAGGCAGGACACGCAGTCGAGAAGCAGCATGAATCTAAGTGTGAAATGTGCAATGCTGAACCTCCAAATTGGCAGATGATCTTATGGAGAGACCTGGAGGTTAGGTACAACTAGACCTAGAATTAAGTATGCAGATTTCAGGTCTCTCTTCACCTCCTGTTAGTGTTAGTTAATCTCCACAACATACAGAAGATGAAAGATGCTTTATAAACTTATAATTAATGTATTTTAAAAATTATTTTGTTTTACTGGCTTATGTCATTTGTGCCTTTGCACCTAGATCCAACCAGCCAGGTGAAATAAAATATTGAGTAAAACCAACTTATAATGTGAATACTGTGTCAATGAATACAGCCTTCTGTTGTGCCAGAAGTGTTGCTCTTCTGTGTTAGCAAGCAGAGCCTACAGGAAGATTCTGTGCTTTTGCAGGACATTGGAGAGTTTAACAATGGAGTGCAATGCTGTGGCCTTGTCAAATGAAATCCTCTGGACTTGTATTCTTCATCTGTTTCCACTCAGGTCAAGTGCACGTGCTTCTCATTTATTACTGGCTGTCATCTGCATGACAGGAACACCTGAGATCAGCTCCTGCTGATCCCAGATACTGTACAGAGACTCAAACTAAGACACAGCCCTTAACTCAGAGAGTTTATAGTCCAAATGGCTATGACAAAAAAAAAAAAAAGATTAAGTAAAATGGCTTCAGGTGGAAGATCAAGAGCTACAATGCAAGCAGCTTAAGATGAAATCCTGCCCTCATGTCAATGAGAGTTTTGTCATTCATTTTAATATGACCTGGATTTCCTCCGTGGCTGACCTGTCCAAAGCTATAGGGGAAGTCTGCATCAGAGACGGAAATTGAACTCTGAGCCCCTGTCCAGTGACATCACCCCTCCTGCCAAAGAGATGAGATGATTTAGATGTGTTCCATGCACAGTGTTCTCAACAAAATTAATGGAAGTTGTGCCTGTCGAGGGCCTACAGGCTTGGGCCATTTGTCCCTTGTACATCCTTTCCCTTCACCTCTTGGTACAATCTCTGAGTTCTGACTGTGAGAGATGAGTAAACTCAGCAGGTTCACAATGAAGGCACATATGAACCTTTTGCAGCCTGAGTGTGAGCTTAGGGTTGGAAGGAATCCAAAACCTCAAAAGGAAATTCAGCTGAAATGACCAAGTTTTTGCCTGGTTTGGGGTCAAAACTTAGTGAAAACAACACTTCAGGTGGTTTCTATATAAAAAAAAATCATGAAGCCACCCAGCTTTATAGAAAACCACCTCAACTTTTCTTACCGTGCAGCCAGGTTCAGAAAGAAGTTATGGAAAATTGAGTAATACTGCTCAAGTTCTAGGTTGATGGCAAAGGTTTTTTAAACCTGCTCCACTCTAGGTTCATTTCATTTCTAAAACTTGGCAGAAATCCAGCAGCTACCTAAGATGATATAGTAGCAAGACACTTACCAGACATTTGTAGTCTCCTCTACCAAACCATTTGCTAAGTTTTTGGGTTTTGGTGGGGTTTTGGGTATTTTTTTTGGCATTTACATTTAAAACTCCTTCAGGGACTCATGATGATCCTGTCAGAAAACTCATGACTTCCAGTGTTTCTTGGAATTTTATTCTCAAGAATTTTAATTCCAGACAGGTCCACCCCAGCAAAGGAGATAAAATACTGAGGTCTATGTTAAATATAGTCCAAGAGTTCTCCTTAATCACAGACCAGCAGCTTGCACCTGTAAAAAGACAAGGCTATAGAAATGCAGCAAACCAGTTATTTTGGTAGAGTTAGAGCTCATGAAGTCCTGTTCTTGCCACAGTTGATGGCTTTCAGCTTCAGTATTCTATGAGGCCCTTATTTTCTTGGTGGAACGTGAGACAATAAACCTTTCTGTGAACTAAAAATGTGTTTGCTGAAACTGCACGGTGTTAGATAAAGATCTGCAAACAATGATATATTGGCCTTTTAAGCACAGCAAGAACCCTGGAAGAGAACAAATTTACCTCTTAAGAGAAAAGGGTCCTGGCCCATATCTCACTGAAAATATGTGCACTACTTGCTTCATAGAATGCGAGCACTCTGCTTAAGTCCAAACTAGGTAGTGACTAGATTGTAATTAAGTCAAGTGAAAAAAACCTCTCTGATGTCTATAAAGTCTTTCTTCTTAGGAAACTCTACTAATGGTGACACTTTAATGAAGCATTCAAAAAAGTCAGAATTTGAATTCACTAAATGTGATTAAAAGCTCTTTTCTTAATGAAAAGTTGTATGCACAGACATACTGGAATAGTTATCCAGTAGCAGGTAGAAGTTCTAGTACCTCTGTTTTCTGTGCTGCCTGTTATCCCTAATGGGCTAAGAAAACTACTTGTCATGGTATTTGAGCAATGTTCTTATCACAAATGTGAATCAGGATAGCATCTTTAGTCCAGCAATAAAACACAAAAGCAGGTGACATGGAGATGAAAAGTAACTTTTGCAAAAGGCAACACATTAGTTACTCCGTGTGTGCATTTTTAGTAGTCTTCTGGTTGTCTTTAGTCTTCTCTGAACCAGGAACAAGGGTTTCCTAGGAAAATCAGCATTGTCTTTTCAGTTTTACTGAATTTAAAGCCCGCTAAAGTTAGCAGTAGCAGTCACATTATATGAATACTGTTCCTTCTGCTAGTCTCTTTTATAATGATGGGAAACAAAATTAAGGTGGAAGAGAAAGAAATAAGGAGGATATAAATTGCAAGTGAACTAGGTGACACCTAAGCTGTGAAAGAGGGCCCAACTTAGATCGTTTTACTTACATTTGTTTTGTTTGCTGTCAGATAATACAGTAGCTGATAGGATACAGGTGACCTAGGGAATTATCTGCAATTAGATCCTACAAATATTAAAAAAGAGGAATTTTGTCCAATCTGTGAGAGTGATAAGTGCTTTGATAAGAAAACTTCTGATTTCATTTCAGTGCTACCATCTGGTGGGCAAAATGCAAACAGCAAAAATCACATTGTTCTAACACTAGAACATTCTGATACAGTGAGTTTTTGTTTTATTTTGTGAAGGAAACATAAGATATTATTAAAACAACTTGAACATCTGGTTTGGGGATAAAGTCATTTTGCAGTGTTACTGCCAAGCCTCAGGGCCAAGCGCACAGAGAACAACCTTCCCTTCCAGCCTCTCCATAACGCATAACACCAAACTGTAAAATTTCATGTCCAACACAAATGAAGAACAAAATATACTGGAGCTATAGCTGTACACATCTAGAGAAATTCACCTGATAGCTTGAAAGCCAGGGAACTGTATGGGATTAAAGTTGCAGAATTTCAAAAGCCAACAGCAGGGAGAGGGAAACATGTTTATTTTAGTATGGGTAAGTTAAAGACAAAGTTACATCAGACATTCTGAGGAAAAGAAGTGGAAAGGAAAATCACTAGGAAATCTTTGTAATTAGTTATTGAAAGGCTCTGTTAAGATGCTGTAATGAAGAGCAGTGCTGTTTTCTTTGGTACACTTAGAACTTACAATGTGAAGGTAGAAACAAGGGTCAGATCCAATCTTCTCCGACTACTGCCTCAACTTTTGGGATCTGGAAGAAAAGGGACTAATTGTTCCAATTTTGTATTACTTACTTTCAAATGAATCTGGCCCCAAACCTCAAACATTTATGCAAACTTCTTGCCTGTTAAAATGTACGTAACTGTCATAGCCACATGACTTTAATTTTGACAAAATCTTGGGAGAGATTTTACTGAAAACACTTCTTCAGGGTTGAAGTTCTACTGTCATTAACCTTAGTGTGGCTGAGATTTTACCCCTGGCATCTTACCCTTCATCTTTCCTCTTTTGTCGTTTTCTCAGATGTAAATCAGAACTAGCCACTGATACTTCAAATGCTTCCAGTCCCTGCTCGAATGCTCTCTTTGGCCATCTGCCTGCCTCCAATAATGAACTGTCTTTTAAAATGTGATTGAAGTTGGATTATACCACCTGGGATCATTGTGACCTTTAACCTGGCATAAATCTATGAAAATGAAACCCAGCTTAGTAAAATTTAATCAATAATATTTTTTCTTGGAGCAGGTGTGAATATACCATTACTGGTCTCAGAGATTGATAAATTAAATCCTTTGATTAAACTCAGCAGGCTTTATATAATAATCTTCTGTGTTTAAGTGCTGATATTGGTATTTTTTGAGTCTTGGGTAATGTAAATCTACTACTGCAGAAGGTCAGCCAGTAGGTGACTTAACGTCTCTAAGAAATTCCACTAATGAGTACAACAGTAATTCACGATAATTTCAACCTTGGTAATAAGGTTCACAGAGATCTGGTCAAGCATTCCAAAACTCCAGCTTCATCAGGAAATTTGTACTGCGGTTGAACGAGAATAAATAACCGTTTTCTGAGATTTGTCTCATATATTGCTCTTCTGAGTTCCTGCCAGCCTGTCGACTAGACCAAATATCCATTCTTCCAGTATAGATGAAAGTGATTTCTATTTTTCCTACTACAGTCTTGGCCCTTGACTTAAAAGTGATAGTGATCAGATGCAAGAAAGACTGAGATGAGTTACTGTGTTATACGTAAGAAATGGAAACCATTTTTTGACTCTTGATAAAATATGTTCCTGAGGTTTCTGAGGTTTGAGCCCCTCTACACATTTTATGTTGAAAAGGTGAACAAACATTAGAAATTCTCAGATTTTAATGCCAGAAGAGCAGAAAGAACAACTGCTGTTCATTTAATCTGATTTCCTATAGCAAGTATTTCAAGGGCATATGGAATTTTGGGGTGTGGGTTTTTTTGGTTTGTTGGGTTTTTTTGTTTTTTGGGTTTTTTTTTTAATGCAAGTGTATTATCATTATCTGTAGAAAGATCTCTTTTTACAGTACCCCAGAAATTCAACAGTTGCTCCAATTAAGACCTTCTATACATAAAAGATGACACATGGTGGCTCAGAGGTGCTGCTTCTCCCATATACAGTGTTCTGTATTTTTTGAGGGGCAATACTGATCGGAACAACTTTTGCCAAATGCTGAGCTCGAAGGGACCTCTGCCTCTACCTGGGAGATTGATACTGTGTACTTTCCCTGGCCTTAAACGGTTAACTAGGCATCTCTTGTCAGAGACAGGCTACTGGGCTAGACAGAGCTTATCTGAGTTTATAGAGGTGTTCTTGTGTTTCTTAGCATGCTTTATGTGACACTCAGTTATGTAGGAGGCAATATTTTGCTTTCCTTTATGGCAAAATCACTCCAAAAGCCCTGAGTCTGGAAGAGGAGCTGCTGCAATCCAACATGGCACAGTCCTCCCTCTGTGGAAAGCACAGCTGCCTGCCTCCCTGGACTGAGACCTCAGAGGAATTTGGGGGCTGGGAGCAGCTGACTCACGCCAGAGGCCCTATCCTGACTCCATGGTACTGGCTCTCAGTTCCAGCTGAATTCACAGTTTACCATATGCCCTAACTCCCATAGGGATGGGATCTTCTCTGTGTGAGAGGCAAATCATGTTGGCTCCTCATAGTGAACTACGCTGAACTCCTATCTTTCCCCCTTCATTTCAAGCCCTTTCTGTATAAGACCAGCCATAACTTATTCCCTAGGTATTCCTTTATTTAACATATTTCTTCTTTTTGATTGCTATGGTATCTTTTAGAAGGAGATCCAGTTCTAATTTGAAAACTTGATCTGATAATTTTTTCTTTCCCTTCTCAACATTCAATGACTGTACTACATATGCATGTATGTATGCATTTATTTATTCCTTGGCTTTGAGATAGGGTAGTACATGGCCAGGGAAAAGACATAAGTAACATGCCCAAAAGAAAAGGATGAAAAGAAAACTGTAAGGATTCCTTACTTGCGTTTTAGTGCCTTTTGAAGAAAAATTGGTTTTGACATTTTTCACAATTTTTGGCTTGTGCTTCATGGTAGTTTACAATAACCATTTTGAGCTAAGTATTCCTTATGGAGCAGAACTGGAAACAACATCTCTGTGTCAGGATGAGGTGCTGGTAGTACTGTAGGAACAATATTCCTTTGAGATGATCCAGGAGATCTGCTACATTTTCCCTTTTATCATATCCTTTTTTTCTGATGACCACACAGATGGGTACATGAAAGTTGTCTTGGGCTCTGGTCTTCCACAGGCAGCATGACTTTCACCATCGGAAGGAATAACCTGCTCCTTTATGAAGCTATCCTGATCTTCATAAGTTTCTTCATCACAGACCACAGTAATATCAGTCTTGCTGCTAGTGTCCATGTCATTAAGCGTACTCACAGATATTCCAAAAATAAGCAAATAGAGTTGCTTGCTTCCACAACAGGGGTCCAAGTTGATTTTTAAACTGAGAGTAGCAAAAATGGAGTCCTGCAAAAGACTGTATATTTTTTGATATGTCTAGCAATACTAGATTTGAGAGAGGCAATTTCCTGTATTTAATGTTTCAGCATGCTGAGTGGTGAAGTAATGACTATTTTCAATAACAGCACTTTTTTTTCCAGTGGAAGCTCATTCCCTTTTCATACAGCAGCTGCTTCCTACAGGATGACTTTAAGGCTGCACACATTACAAAGAGGTATTGAAAGCGACAATGGCTGGATGCGCTTCAACTATGTCGGGATAGAACCCTACTGGCCCTCCAAGTGCCTGGGATGGGTGGCATGGGATCAGAAGGTGCAGAATGGTACTCCGATTGGATCCGAAGCTGCAAGAGTCCATCTGCTCTAGGCTTTTGTTATTAATCTGTGCATTAGCAATCATTTCACACATATTCTGCCAAATCCCCAGGCTTGTCTGGTTGTAGGGTTCCTTCCGCCAGATTTTTCGGCCTGTTTTCTGGAGCCCTTCTCTGGGGGATCACTCCCACCTCCTTTATGTCAGAATGGATAACAAGGCACTTACCTTAGTAAGCCAGCAGAGTTTATACAACATTTCCCAGCAGGCTTCGCTTTGGATAACAAGGCAGGTTGTGTCTGGCAAGGTACTAGTGGCTTGTGATACAGTCCTTTTAACAGCTATGGTAAAATAGAGTTTGCAGTGATACTGGCTATTGAGAATTTGATTTCTCTGTTGCTGTTAATAGAGTTTTTTTCTCCTTCAGCTTTTTGTCTCTTAGCAATAGTACCCATTCATTTTGTGAACTTATGAATGCTCTTGTGATTCTTCTGTGGCCAGCAGTGATGTCTGGCACTAGAACATTTGTTTATGGGCAGCAGAAGAGAAAGTGAAAATGTAACCTCCCTATAGAAATTGTAGAGACTTCAAGGGAGAAGATGTATTGAATATACAGATTACAGGAGAACCTTTCTGTGTAACTGGATGGCTTCCCAGGCTTTTGCTATTGGTGCAGTATATAATAAATGGCACTATATCACCATTTACCTTCTTTCTGCTGATTTTTTTGAACAGTACCGCAGCATAGTGAGTGGAATTCTTGGATTCCTGCACTAGCTTTTTCAGGACCCAGTAGACTCTAGTGAAATTCCTTCTTTTTCTCCTGTTTTCTATAGCATCAAGCTATAGATACAAGCATTTCACCAGACCTATAGAACACATTCTAATGACTTTCTTGAGTTTGCCATTACGCTTCAATGCTATAGATGAGGGGGGAAAAGGCTTTTTTTTTTTTTAAATACTTTGTCCATTAATCCCAGTCTTGGGGCAGAACTAGTTATGACTGTTGACATTTTCAATTGTGGGGTTCCCCAGAGTCTAAAAGTTCCTCCCTGCCCTGCTATCTGTGATAGGATGAGGCAAACATGAGAGTTTCACACTCATTTCATTAAAACATCATTCCCATAATTCCAAAACTCTTAGTAGTATACAGGCTGAGTATATTCCTATGGAAATAAGTGATTATGTTTGCATGTCGTCAGTAGGAACTAAACCATAGCATTTTACATGCTAGATCCCCTTTTGCAGCAAGAGAAAAAGCTCAGGTATTTGATTCATGGGAAGAGTAATTAATAGTTTGGGGCAAAATTTAAAAGAGTGCCCTGAGATTAAGCTAATCCTGTGCTTTGGGAGATTTAAAAGCTAATCTCCACTGATCAAATCTGTGCTTAAAGGGGTGGCATGATAACAAATTTTCCCTTTATCACTTCCTCATAATGATCAAGCCT
>VYZV01022104.1:91655-111719 GCA_013401275.1 Pandion haliaetus | reverse complement strand
CCCTCACAAAAAGTTTCACTGGCATTTGAGCCAACTCTTGCTACTCAAGGATCCTGAGAGAGAACATTTTCATGTTGTATTTATATGGGCTCCTGTTAAGACTAATACAAGCCTCCTGGCACAGTATTTGCAATCACACATACCCTTCCCTGTGTGCCTCTATGTTGAAACCAGTTGAAGTCTGAATCCATGATAGAATCATTGCCTTTCTTTAAATGTCAACATGATTGACGATTGATTATTCATTTTTCACTACTAATTTATTCAGGACAGTGGACATGATATTTTTTCTTTGGAAGTTCCTCACCTGGAATAAAAAGAAGGAATTATGTAGTGTTACATTGGATCTTGTATATTTGGCAGAATTTTTCCTCAGTTGCAGCACCATTCTTTGCTTCATAGCTAGTGTGTGGCCTAAATGAAGCCTTCAAATCAGAGCCCCTACAGAAGATGAACTTCTGATCCGTGCTTGACACCCCAGGCCAATCTCTTTTAGAAGGCTAAATTAAAAATAAATGGAGTGCGTAAAAGCTGCTTCTGACTTCACTGGACTTGGGATCAGGATGATGAGTATATAATATTTCCAGTGTAAATCCTTGTGCATACCTATGTTTGCAGAAATAGCGTCTTCATTTGTAACATAGGAATACTCAACACGTTGGAGACATCTCTAACACAGACAGTAAACAAAACTACAAGCAAGCAACTAAACTAAAAAACAAAAAAGAACCACAGACAATACATTTCCATAAAGGCAAGATAAAGTTCAAAGAGAAAGCTAGACTGAGACATTCAGTTATAAGAGAGATTTATGACTGTACTGGAGAAATATTTAAATATGACAGTTCCCAAGTTTATGAGCAAAATGGCAAGTTCCCATGCAGATAAATAAAATGCATTTCAATATTCTTACACTAGTCTCTGTTTATATGAGTTTATGCCAGAATTCAGACTAATGATAAGGATTTGCTACTGCAAATAACTAAAGATTAATCCAGATGTTGGTGTTGGTTCTTATAGGAGTAGAAAGCATATGTATTGAAAGCAATGAAGCTGCTGTTGTTTCTTATCTTTAGCATTACATTTTGTAACGTGTGGTAGGGATGAAAGCAGTGCACAGAATGGATGAATGATATATCAATAGTTGGTGTGGAGCAGTTAGTAGGAAACAAATTTCATACTGGGTGGTGGATAATCTTAAAACATCCAACCTATCTTCAGTGCTTATGTAGAATTCTATGTCTTTATTAAAAATCTGATTCTCCTTATGTCTTTTTTGTTGTTATAGGGGAAAACATAGTGGCTTTGCTGTTAAGACTTGCTTTTTTACCATATCTGCCAAAAAACCCACAAGTGTTGCTTTGCTTTGCGAACCTAAATGTCTTGTTACCCAATGGGATGGAACGTGATCCCTTCAATTCTACTATGGGTTATAGGACAGTGCAGGGCAAAAACTGTCCACTCCTAGTGCACAGAAAGACAGCTACTACTCACAGAGTGCAATTTCCTGGGCACCATGGAAGCTGGGGGCACCATTCAGTCTTATAACAAGTTTTTGCTGCTGGATCAGATTTGCATGGGAGAAATAGCAATAGCAACTAGAGGAGGCCATGGAGGACAGAGTATAGGGAATGCAGAGGGAGAGGAACACCAAAGCTCCACTCAATTTCCAAACATTTGAAAACTTCTGATTTCCAGACTAAATTTAGTCCTAGCCAATTTACAACCACTGGCACTGTTATTGTCTATATATTTTCAAATTTATTCTCTGTATCTACTTTTATATCTTCCCTTATGTCTGCTGAACTTACAATCATTGGGACATCTGGCAGCTTTTTTTTTGCTAGGCTGAAGAACCTGTTGGTTTTGGTCCTCTTCTACGGGGCAGACTCCGATCAGCTGTTTGGCCATTCTCTGTACCTGTTTAATTTTTAATATATCTTTTTTGCACATGGGTGGTCAGAACTGTATTGTATTCATAATGGAGGCTTGCCAAAGCTTTTTGCAATGACATTAATACTTCCCTTTCTTTAGCAACACATGCTAGAGTCATAGCTGTCATCTTCTTTGTGGCTGCATCTTATTAGTGACTAATCATCAACCATTTCCCTCTTCTCCTGTCCTGGTAGAGCTGTCCTAATAAAATCTGTAGCTGTGCACACTAACTAATGAGATGGATTATGTTGCAAGGCTATGCTTGGATATTGCTTTAAAAGTTTCAAATGAGAAGTTCCTTCTGTTTGCATTTTTCAGGCAAAATTCACTGCTCACTCTGACCTCAGTAGCCAAAGGTTATTTTAATAGATGTGGTATTTATGGCTAAAGAGTCAAACAAATGAGGATGGTTTTGTGGTTGTTTTTTTCCCCCTTTTTCATCCTTTCCCGTGATCATGACAAAAGATCCAGGGAGTAAGATGAGTAGAGTCAGACTAGGCCAGACAGTCCCACTTCCACTTGATTTGGAGACCAGAAAGGATTCACCAGCTGAGTAGCAGGACCACATTATTTAGCTGATCTACATCTTCCTCACAACCACTTGACTCAGTGACCAGCAAACTACAGAATGCTCTGGTGGCAGGTCCTCACCTAGTGCCATGGTGCCATTTGGCAACTGTGCAAGTTGCTTACAGCTGGTGCCTGCTGAGCCCTGCCTGCCTTCCCTCACGCCTAGCTGCAGGAGTTGCCTGGGCCAGGCATCAGTGCTGTTCTTAAGGAATACACAAAAACTCACAGGCATGGTGAAACAGAAAAAAGGAACAGCAGTAGGGTCTCCTCATTGTCTCACTAGCACACACCTTGATGTCCCCTGCTATCCCAAATCACCATCTGCTCCCTACTGGGCCCTAATGCCCATCTCTCAAATTTACAGCCCCAGAAAGCCTATGCAACTGCAGAGATCATAGAATCATAGAATGGTTTGCTTTGGAAAGGACCTTTAAAGGTTATCTAGTGCAACCCCCATGATGTGGACCATACGTTGATTCCTCTCACTTCTGGGAAACACATTTAAACCAGTATGTGTTGTTCTGTATGTCACAGTCATGTTTATCACCATAAACTGGAGTCTGGGACATTTGAGTAATCGCTGCAAACTTTTACCGATAGTTCCATTAAAATGGTGCTACCAGTATCTGGTTCCTGTTTGATATAATGGCCTGAGACTGTTTCCCTGTATTTGCAGGAAAGAAGTGTCCATGTTACTTGCAAGGGTTCAGGAGACCTTCACAAAGAAAGCAGAGTCAGTGGAGAGACAGACTGGATCTTCTGTTAGTCTCTAAAGACACCCTCCTCTCCCCTTTAACCTCAGAACAACCGCAGGCATTTCCAGAGTGCATCCCAGTCTGCTTGTGTGTATCCTTCTCCAGAGAAAGTATAGGAAGGCAACAGGAAACATTAGGCCAGAATACCTAAAGGCCCACTAAGCCAGCCCTGAGGGTAGCAGAGGACCAGCAACAATGGCACCTACTTCCCCCTGCCTTTGCCTAACTCCTTACTGGTTAGAGGATTTTAAGAAGTCTGGATAATCCTCTGCCCCTACTTCCAGTGTTAGGAGCTTAAAATCCAGATAAAATAAGCCCTAGTTAATGTCCTCAGAATGGATTAAGTGGAATCCATTAGGATTCACTGGAACTCCATTAGGCATTCATTAGGACTAGAGTTTATCTCTTCCGAGCCTATTGATATATTAATGCTGCTACTATTACTACTATAAACACCAATAATCATAAATATCATAGCTTATACAGTATCTGAAGGACAAATAAGGCTGATATAAAATATCATGTATGTTCTGGATAACACTTCATTCAATATTGAATCTACTGCATGTCCACTTTCCTTGGGCATTTGTTGTTGACGTTTATTATCTTGTCACTGTAGCCCAAGTTATTCTTTGAGGCCTTCCTCTCGTGATTAATTTGGTTTGCTTTCCAGCTTTTTTCCTGTGGGTGGAAAATTCAGCCACCAGCAACAACTGACTCTTTTGCGTTTAAGACACAGGGTGCTCTTTTGTGGTAAGTCCACTGTGTTTGTGCAAAAGTAGCTTTACTGCTATGCTCACGCTCCCCTGATCCTAGACCATTGATCCCTCAGTTGTTTCTGTGCCACCAGAAGCTCCCTGTATTACATGGCTCGTAGCTCCCAAAGGGTTGTTTCTCTCCCTGAGGAGCAATAAGAGTATGAGGTCTTTCCAGCTACAATGTCATTATCTCGCTACCCTACCCAAGGCAGGGAGGTGAGCAGAGTGCTATGATATTCCCAAGTTGCCATCCTCTATATTAGAGAAATCTTCCCAAAGGCTGTGAAACCAGGTGTGAGGCGTGTTTAAGTGACTGGCCTGCTGCACAGTAGTCTTGCCGGAGCTGGCAGGCTGGCCCGGACTGTAAGTGTATTCTGAGAGGCAGGCAATTCAGAAACTCAGGAGCCACTTCTCTGTGTGCTGGCCACAGTTCCTGCTTCCCCTGCCAATATGCTTATGGTTTGGCATTTGTAGACACACCGCAGCTGTCCAGCTGATAAACTGACACACTCTGGGTGGCCCTCATCTCTTGAGATTTTACAACTGCTGTTTGCTCCACCAGACATGAATTGAAGTCTTCCAAACTCACCCACAGAGACTTTCCTGGTACTCTGGTGTCAAGTTCAGAACAAGAATCCAGAGCAGACATTTTATTCCTAATAATACTTGTTTTCCTACACTGCTGCTCTCCTTCAGCTAACTGGTGCCTGTGATGAAGCCACACTTCTCTTCACTGGTTTGTCCTGCTCAGCAGTAGTCAGGAGTTATTTACAGTACCCTCCAATCCAGTAGCCTTCTACCCTTGAAGGAGAAAGGACCGTGTATTCTCTACAGTCAAACTCAGGGTTACAGGTCAAATGCATTGCTGTGCATGTACATTTATATGCTCCTTGGGCCTCTTCCTGGTGTTTCCTGCATGGCCGTTGTCCAGGTTAAAGAAACAGCTATCACCCACTTATGTACAGTAAAACAACTCTAAAAAATTCAGTGTCCCTAGCAGAGATTTTGAGAAATACAACTGCTGGGCTGTCTGCATTTAAGGTAAATTTTGTAGTAGCTTATAGTGACTGTTATGTGTCTTGGATCTCTTATGCAATTCTTGCTTTACTCACACGTTACTTCTGGAATATGTAGCTATTTCATCTAGTAGAAAAGGAGAAAAAAAATTTAACACCCATAGGAGGTGATGTCTCAAGCACAAGGAACTGAAATAGTTTCATTTTTCAGTGGCCACCATCAACATCTTGTCAGTATTGTTCTTGTCTACCTCCCACATCACAGCATTCAGGTAACAGTGAAAATAGATTTACAGATAACTCTAATTTCACGCCAAACTGATACCATAGTAGAGCAACTGTTGGATCGCGGACAGAAGGAGAGGTATTCATTTCCGTTTGCTTCTGCAGTAGATTCATTGAAATGTGTTAGCTCAGCTGTGTGCATATATGCTGATGTAATCAAGCCAGGTGCATGCACAGGATTTTCTAACAGGAGGTGGAGATGAGTCTGGATCACGTAAAGAGGAGATGGAGAGCTGTGCAGGATGTTTAAAGGTCACAAGGATGCTTAATATTTAATACCAGACATGTGAGGAGGGAAAAGAGCAGAGGGGCATAGGGTCGTTAATACACTGAATGGCAAGAGGGGTATGAGTTAGGCATTTAAAGGTCCAGAGTTCCAGATCAAGTATGGTGCAAGGGAGAGGGGAGGGGACTCTGCCCCTTTGTGAGTTTAAATAGAAAAGATTAGGGAACCTGGGCTACTTATAGGAAAGGCAGCGAATGGAGTAAGGATTAGCTAGGGAACATTTTACTATGCCACTTGAACCCGACCAGACTTTTTAGTAGGCAAATGCTTGCTTCCAGCAAAACAGACCCAGAAGCAGTTCTCGTAAAACATATCAGGTTTTTTTTCAGTCATCCAAATACTGTGTTCTAGTTCAGTCTGTTGTTTTTCAAGGGAATGTGGTTTTCTTTGCCTCCTCAGGAGCAGAGATAGATATGGGACAAGGGTGTACAGGAGGACATGCAGATAAACAAGGCTGAGCTTGTAGGGAAAGCTCTCCAGCTTGACTCTTACCACAAGAGATTTGTATACCATTAAACTTCCTAGATAGCCTCTCAGATTGTATAAGTGAAAAAGACATTACATCAACTGCCAGCATTTTTCTCTTTTTCACTTTGAGAACCACCCTTGTGGGACAGTTGTAAGGAATTTAGCAGGGTTGGCTCTAAGAAGTTTCTGCGGATAGTACTCTAAAAATACAGGCAGAAGAGGAAGCAATGCTCTTTTTTTCTGGTTTTGGTTTTAAACAGTTATAGAATTCTACAAAAGGGATACAGTTCTTTTAAAAGTTTTATAGCATACTGTGGGAAACCTTTCCATTTTCATTGCATTTTATTACACTTTCAGTATAGAGGAGGTGCCGTCAGGTATTTTCAATGGAAGTGGGTACATGCTTTCAGGTCTCACCAAAACCTAGTTGGATTATGTTCTTAATCCCCAACCTTCCTGTGACCTGATAAGTACAGGCTGCTTCGGTTTTGCATTCTTAACAACAGTCCACCACTTCGACACGGACTGTTACTCTGCCCCTAAAAGAAATGACATATTGCTGCAGCCCCAGGTTGCCTGCTTTTCCAACTACAAGTTCACTGACAGAGTAGTCGAACAAGGAAGTAAGTCATGTGCCTCCATGATGGTCATCAAGAATGGCCATCACAAATGAATATCACTTTTGACCACCCCGAGCAATAACTCCTTATGTTTACCCTTTCTTCTAGATCACAACTGCAGTCTTTTAATACTGACACCTCATGAATGGCTTCAGTTCATATCCCAATGACAATAGTCTGGGATAGAAGAAATTCCTTTTTTCCAGATTCAGTAAAAGTTTCATGAACCATGAATACTTGCATGAAATCCAAATCCAGTTAATTTAGTTTCCAGGTTATATGGAGGTCTGAGATCAGTTTCTCCCAAAGACATGGATTTTGACGTACCAACTAATGGGCATGAAAAACACCACACTCATTTGTTTTGACCTAGAAGCTGCCACACTAGTGCCTGCCACTGACCTCTGTGGAGGATGTGGGGCAATGCATGGCCTCTCACAGAGTTCTGCCACCAGGTCACATAGGAAAGCCCTGGCTCTTACCCGTCCCACATCGTCTCTCTCTTGTTCTCCCATGGGGTGGCTCAAAATTATGCAACAAAAGCTGACCAAGGTCTCTATTGGTAAATCCAGTATTACAGGCCTTTGCATAATAATTCCAGGACCAGTCTTTCTCTCCATCTTCCAAGAAATTTGATAGCTAAAGATTATGACACCTCTGCAGAGTGATTTTTCCAGATCAGTGACCATTCCCTATGAAGGTTTCATCTGTCACTGAATGTTTACAGTAACTTTGGAAACAATTTCTTTTATCCCTTTTTACCTACACCAGTTTGGTATTACTAATGTGGCTTCCAAGGTCAAATCTATACCAGCATTCATTTTTATGAGAATCACTAGTAACGTCTTAAACAAATGACCTCATAAATGACAATCTTTGTTAAAGGTGTTTGGAGGAGAACGGTACCATAGACACATACACACACGCTCTGCAGCTGGGAAAAAAAGGCTCTTCTCAGCACTCTTCTTCGTGGATGTTTTTTGTAGCCAAAAAACTAGAGTGGGAAAGGAAGAGATAACATCTGAGTTGGGATGACCAAAGTACATAAAGAGAACAATTTAGTCTCTTAAAACAATGCAAGAAGTTAGATTCCAGTAGTAATTCAAGTGAAGGCAGGGGGTTGGGCCACATCCAAACATCTATGCAGTCCCAGTGACCCAAGCTATCACATGCAATATACCTCACTTCTTTATTTGCTTGTTTATTCTGAATGACTACAAGGGCACTTGATGTGATAAAACGTGGACAATGTCCTGAGTTCAGCTGGAGAGAGTTAGGATATTATCTTTCTGGAGCTTCTCCCTGCAGTAATGATGATACCCGTTTGGGGGTTAATTTTCTGTTGAATAAGCACGTCAGGTTTTAAGGCACTGGTCCAGACTGTAAACAAGTCAGTCTCTTTGGAGCCTGCTTTGGCAGCTCAGATGAGGTTACTATTTGTATTAAAATATTTGCTAACCTATTCTTCATAAAGCAGGTATATTTCCGTGAAAAGGAGAGGCAATGTTGACGTCTGTCCTCTTGCCAGCAGGAGCAATCGTGTTACCTTGTTATCTCAGCTAGCCCTCCCCCATACTGATGCACTAAATAAGGGACTGCTGAAATTCTGGCCCAGGGCTGATTATATTTCTGCTCCACACACAACTCTGAGTATCTGTGCAAAAGGCAGGAGCAGCTCGGTCCCATTGTTCCAGTGGCACCAAGATCACAAGAAGCCTTACTGCTGACAGAAATCAGTGGTAGAAAGCTCTGGAATGTAAATTTTACATGAGGTAGAGATTTTTCACATGTGGCTGACAAGCAATTTAAAGCACTAAGGAGAGTTCAAGAGGGAGTTAAGTGGTCCACGTAGATATACAGATACTAGGATAATTTGGATGCATTTAAGATGCAGGATAGACAAAGAATTCATGTCGTCCCCAAGCTGTTTGGAGCTGTGACTACATTTGGTTCTCAGCTTGTACAGAGTTTTCTGTAGTGAGGCTAGCCCCAACGATAATAGATCATTGTAATAGCTCTGTTCATATTACAAGGTTGGGGAGTGGAAAGCGAGCAATCTAAACAGTGTAAGACCACCACAATTACTTCAGTTGTTTTTCTAGGTTACCCATAAAATTGTGGGCACTTTTCAGGCATAGAAAAAGGCGTAGACTTGGACTTAGATCTTATAGCCCAAAGCTTTAGCTCAGTGCTTGCTCCTTGCATTTTCAAAACTCCCATTGACTGAAGTAGTAGATCTAGGATAAAATGCAGGAAGTTCAGGATTAATATTTATGCTCCAAGATTAAATTAGGTGTTTGCAAGAAGAAAAAGGACTAGCTTCTGTGGGACAGAAGGTTGCTGTCCCTTTTGTATAAATGTGCAATCTGAAGGCATAGGAAATTTTATCTGGTTGGGGTTTTTTGCCTTTTGATCATTCCATTTGACATTGGGTAGAGTAGTTAGTGATAACTTTGCTTAAACTTCCTGTTCTCCATTTCTTTGCATTTGATATACAAGTTCAAAGTCTGATGAAGAAATAATTTGTACGTTGTACCCACAAACAAGGAGTTGAATCAGGCACTTTATTGTCTGATTTTTAAATGATGGGAAACTTACACCTACACGGCAGAGAAATTTTTCTTTGAAATAGGTAAGATTTTTCAAAGCACCTGGGGCTGGCCTCATCCTGCTCCCACCAAAGTGAAAGGTTAATGCCTCCACTCACTTCAATAGGAGCAAAGGTACATAAATGATGAGTACATTTGGGAGCATTCCCTGTCAAGCAATTAGGACCAAGCATGCTGCTGGCCAGATCCTGATGTGATTTATCAACTAATGAAAATTGATAGGCATTCACTTTACTCAGTGTAGCTGGATCAAATTATATCTGACCCTCTGTTCTGGGAATTCCTAGTGACAGTATTGATATAGCTATGATGGGCTAAGTGTACAGGCAAAATCAGTTTTGTGGGAAGAGGTGGTATGTTTGTTACTCCAGCTTATATTGTTGGAATATCAGACAACCTTCAGGGCATATAAAACCCTTTTTCCATTTCATACCTGAAGGTTGGCCCATATTTCTGAAGGCATGCTTGGGGTTTTTTTAATGGTATTAGTTGGACTGATGAGAGATACTGCCTTTATCTGCAAACTTAGATACGGAGATTTCTTCAAGACGTGATTGTCTGTTGCAGCTCTTTCTCAGGTATCTGTCTAGCACAAGGCAGCCTCTTCACTCACTCTTCACTGCTGTTATTCCTGCCCTTTTTCTTGTCTTCTTCCCACTTGTGCCCATCCCGATCCATTATGGTTCCCTTCTTGTAATTATCATGCTGAACTCCTATTTAACTTTTTCCCTTATTTGGTGGTATGGATGGGCTTGCCCCACAAAAGACAAAGCACTCCACAGTATCTTTATTATTGTGTTTTGACATTTTTTGATTATCATGTAATTATAGGCTGAGTTACTTTGATATGGACCTGATCCAACATCTGAGTATTTTATTGGTTTGCATACTGCCAGTGTTAAAAATCATTTTTCTTTTAAAGTGACACACTTCCCTTGTTTTTCCCATCTTGTTTTTATTAGGTTTTCTTGACAGGTTAGGTGCTTTGCCATCTCTGCTGCTTCTGTCATCTCCTAATTTCGAAACTGACTTTTACACAGGCTGTTGTTCTTATCTTTGAGCTTTCAGAGCAGTGTTTGTATGTGGCATAGATGTTTTTTGTTTGTATGTGGGGTAGATTTTTTTCCTCTCTCTGTCTTCTTTGCTGTCTCTGCTTCTTGTCTTTTTGGTTTGTCTTTGGCTTTTGTCTTTCCGTTTTTTTGGCTCGGCTGTTCAGTAGCAGAGGCAAAGTTATTGTTAGCTCTGGCTGAGAGAAAATACAAGATGGAGACATGCTTCTTTCTTCCACGGTTTAGTTTGATGCAAGATCTTCCATTATGAGCCTGATTTTGAATCCCACCCTGACTTTTTCAAACTGAAATTAATCCACCTGAAATTGCACAGGCAAAGTTCTATGTCAGACTACAATTTTCAGGAAGGCTTGACTGATATTAGGCAAAACATCTGGGAGATAGGAAGATAGTTTTAAAAGTGGGGTGATCTCACTTTTTGGATAATTTCCTAATGTTTATTTTAAAGAAATGTCATGACTCAAAACTATCTTGACCGAGAAGCTCCAAATTTGGGTTACTTTGTTGTCCCTGGCAAAGATAGGTGCTTTGGACTCAGTTTGGAAGGTTTGGGGGGTGGTTATATTTCAGATATTAGTAACAACAATGTCTACATACATTAGAAACACATCGGTTTTCTGAATACCACATTCTGGCTTGTGCATTGTTTATAAACCACATACCAACAGCCTTTGTGCTCTTTAAGCAGTATGCAGTACTACACACTTTTTAGGAAGCACATAGCCAAAGGCTACCAGATGCCTGAACAGTTGCTATTATATCCATCAAGCAGGATGTAAGAAGCGCTCAGTTTGAAGCATCTTCTGATCTCCACAGGCATTTCTACAGAGTCTGTCAACTTCATGGGCATTCTCAGGATTGTGCTGGCTGAGAAGACCCCTCAGTGCCTCTCTGGGCATGCATATCCCAAAAGTGAGGTCTCAATGCACCCTGCTCCTAGCCTACTTGGTTGTGAGTAGTTCCCTGCATTAACTATAGCTTTTAGGGAAGCACTTTACACATTTCTCTTAAGCCCCAGAATGCTGAAATGTGGAAGTTCCCTAACGTAGAATTAAGTCCAAGGAAAAAGCAGTAGTTAAAAGGGCTGGTGGGGATGTGGAAATGCTTGTGGATAAAAGGGTAATGCTGAAATAATGTCATTATCTGAACTCCTCATTTCCTGGCAAATAAACATAAGGAAAGTACAGAATTTGGATAAACTGCCCCTAAACATCTTGATAGAGAAAATGGCTTTGTTATGCCTGAATCTTAGAACATTCAAAGGCAACTTGGTGTGCCATGTAAGCCACGTAAGCACTGCATAGCTTCTAAATATTCTGATCCATTATTCCTGGAGTCCCAAGTCTGGTTTTGGGGGTGTTCTGCTATTAATCAACATTGATGTAGGTCAGGCAAGTACTTTATTAACTGGTATCACCATGGCACATACTAGGACATCTTAAGATTGAGCTTTGATTCCACCGAAATGTCAAAGCAGCAAACTTGGCCTCCGGCTGCAGATGAGTGCCAGCAGGGAGAGTCTGGTCACGGGAGCAGGGAATTCAGCAGAGGCTGCAAAACTCTCCCAAGATGGGCAAAGTACCCCTGACTAAGCTCCTTGCTGGCACAGTGAGACAGCTACCAGTGCTCAAGCAAGGCAGCTTAGGTTAGGTGGGTTTGCATTACAAAACCATTCTGTCTGCCATGTAGAGAAATGCTGAAATGTTTTGGCATTCCTGTAATAGCAGTACCTTTATTCATAATGAGTCTGGGGTATTGTACCACCTAGTAAAACCATAGTTCAGACTTATTCAGAGTTTAAAAACCCACAGTAATTAAATCAAACTAGTGAAACCAAATCCACTTCCAAAAAAGGAGATCAACACCTCCAAGATACCACTTTGAATACTTCTCTTTTGAACACCCCAGTTGTCACGGGGAAAGTAGTGAAACTGGATACAAAATGCTATTTCTGAAATCCCCCGCAGAGCAGTGAACTGATGAGGAAGATAAGTCTTCTTGTTGTGAAATGCATGTATTTTGCTATTTTGGACCCAAGATCTCTGTTCCACTCTGGAGGAATGAAAACAAATTTATTAGACTAGTGAAATGGGCAATGGGTACCTCTTCAGTAGAGACCTTGTGTGCTCAAGTGACTAGATTTGGGATAAGCTGTCCAGGCAAAAGGTAAATGAAGCTAATAAATTTAAGTGCATCCTTTGAGAAGCACTAACTACCTTTTACCTTTGGGGGGGGTAAATTTTTTGACAGGTTATGATTTTCTAGAACTGAGAATATATCCTTCCTCCAAATCAGTCTCAACTGTGTTTGCTGTCTCTTTCAAGGAACATCAGAAACACTTTGGGGATAAAGGATCATTTTCTAGAGAATACTTTTTTAAGACAAGGGTTCTCTAGCCAAACATGACAATAGTCAACATAGTTCCTTGTGTACTTCACAGTTAAGAAATCTTATTGAAAGTTCAAAGGATTGGATTAAATTCCTTTTGGATTTCCTGTGATAATCTCAGTTGGATCATCTGCTCTTACATGTTAGAGCTCAACTATGTCTGACTCTGTTAAGGAAAAATGACATTTATTAGACAAAACTTTCCTTTACAAACCTTCCTCATTTGGCTGGGGCAACATGTGCTATTTAAAGGGCTGTCTTGCAGCTAATGAGAATTTTGTATAGAAAACCAAAAAATAATATCAGACGGGAAGAATGAACTGCCTTAGCCCTTTACCTTAGAAAAAAACCATGGTGATTTTGGACTTGGCTTCTCTCTTTGTTAGAGTCCATTTAATGTATACTGCAATTTCAGTTTTTGCTAGCGAAGATTAAATTCGTCCTTCTTTTCATTGCTGCAGGACCTGGTTTGAAAGACTCATACATTATCCAAATTCTTTACCAGCATCCTCAGCAGTACTTGCACAGAATGATCATTTTCAGCACCTGTGTACCAGTCTGAAGGTCCAAAAGGAGGTTCATGACAAGTAATTTGGTGCACATTAAGTGTCAGAGTCCTTGGACATAGACTTGTTTATCAGGAGAGGCAGTTTGTGGGTATTGAAGGATAGAACATCAATCAAATGGCTAAATACTTCTTTGGGGCAGAAGAGTTATTCTTTGCACATGCTCTTCATATCTTTATTAGCATCACCCATTAGCTATTTTTTAAGGTCATGTATACTTCAGGAAGGATCCTTATATGTTTGTTATGTTAAAATCTGAGTAGGCAAGTACTAAATGTTCAGCTAGTAGTGATCATCCTAGCCCCACTGATATTAAATTTACTCAGCTAAACATCTGTTCTATGTGAAGTCATTGGAAGTTTTGTTGTTGACATTAGAAGACCAGATTTCACTCACTCTTAAATATTTAAACAACTATATTTAGGAATTGTGACCTTGGTGAGTGCTTTGAATACACCTGATAAAGGAAATAAGTTTGTGATGTGTTGTACCATGTGGTAAGAATGCATACATTGTTATTTTGTTTGGTTTAGTCTATTTTTATCGAGTGCTTGAGGACCAATCTATGAGTTTGAGTAGTTTAGTCTACTAGTTAAGCAAGTGTAGTGATCCCTTTTGGGCCAGAGCTTCTTGTTTCCTCTATTTCTAATGCAGAAGTTCTCTTGTAAACATTTACCTATAATGACAGAGGCAAGGTTGCTAATTCTGTCTATTATCAGATGTAGATTTTGCTTGAGCAAGGTTAAGTGACTGATAGTGACCTATGTCATGACTCAAACACAAGTATGGAAGAAAGTTTGTGCTGGCTTCCCTGAAAGAATGCATTTGCTGATTTTTATAGGCTTCATCCAAAACCCAATAAGAGAACTCTTCAGTGCCATTAGAGAGGCAGAAGCATTTCCAAGAAAAAGGAAAATTTGAAAATCTGCATTTTCAGCAGTGACTAGTATTGGTTATTCCTCAGTTTCAAAGTTCACAAGCAGAGAATTCAAAGAAACATTTGGAAGGAAAGCCAAATGAAAAGGGGCCCCAGTTTCAGGTTGTTGGTACTTTTTGCTTTTCAGACTCCTCTTTTGAAGCGTCTCCAGTCAGGCAGCTGAATTGCTAGTCATTTTAGAACTCTCAGGCTCATTCTTTTCTTTTTTTCCCTCATCTTTTTCTCTTTTCCTTTTCTCTTTTCTATTAAGGTCAAATCCTGCTTCTCCTGATGCCAATAACAAAACTCCCATTGATTTCAACATGAGCAGGAAATATGCAGTTTGCTATTTACCACAACCACCACAATGAATCTCTGGGATGAATTCATTTATATTCATTCCAACGATGCCATGAAAAATGGTCTCTTGCTATTTTATCACATCCAAACTGTTGCTCTAACTCTAACATCCTAGCTGTTGCTAACAAGTCAGTGATGATTTGTAAACCAACAATTTATGGTAACCACATTCCATCCCCATTATGATGTGTGGTTTGGAAATGGAAAAGTAATCAAGACCTCCTGTTAAGAGACTTTATTTCAGTTGAATGTTTCTGTAAATAAAAGCATTTTGAAGGGATCATTGCTATATGTTTCTAACTCCAAATTGTTCGTTTGATCTAGGCCCCATCTACACTCCAAATTCCTGCCAGGCTCTGTCTGTCAGGAGTGTGAGATCCCCAACGGTGGCATGAACATATTGGCCTAACTGTTTCCATCAATATAAGTATTTTCACTCAACTGGATAGTTTCACTAGACTGGAACAGCAGTTCCATTTCTTGGAGACAGCTATGTCCATTCCTTAGAATACTTCGTAATACTTTATCAGCAGACTATAAGGGTACTCTGACATAAATAAAGGCCTCCTACTACAGTTACAGTAACAGATGAAGAATTATAGTCAGACCCATGGTATGTAGTAATGCCCTTGGGAACTAAGAGCCTGCTTAGTTTGTGCAACACTTTGTCTTGGTTGTAAGGATTGTGGGCAGTCACCATGACACTAAGGAGGACTTTCCAGCACTTTGATGGGAGACCACCTAGAATTACTGGTAAACAGACTCAAACAAGGGAATTTTGTTCCAGTACTAAGTTCTGGTACCAACTGGGTTGAAAATCTTCTTTTGATCTCTGATACTAATACACTCTGTCCTTTCAACCCTGTGTAAGAAGCCTAGCAGCCTAGGTTTGAGGTTAGAGACACTTTGGTAACCTGCTAAAGGAGATACCAAATTAGGCAGTCTAAAGAGTGCCCTGATTAATCAGCACTAACCATGATGTGATATGAAGATAAACACCACACTAATTAGGAGATAAAGCTCTCTTCCCACCCCTTCCTCTCCAGCAAAAATCAGTACTTGATTAGTTTACATATCCCAGGATTGAGCACAATTCACTGGGGGTAGGACGTCAGCTCAAAGGACTTATACGAATGCTCTGCTTTTCTGTTGAACAAAAGACTGGCGACTAAAAATCACTCTCAAACTGACTTTTATTTTGTGATCTGAGAGTATGAAGAAGATGTTTTGAGCATGTATGAATCCTCATGACGTGTTTATTAACTTGGCTATATTGTAATAATAGTATGAAAATTTAACAAATATTTTGTTATTAAGTAACTTTCTGAGTAGTGATCTTCATAACATTAATGTGAAATACTTATTTAAAGGACATTTTACCTCATTTGGTACAACAGACTGAAAAATAAGACTCAAATCCTGCCAAGAGAGCTCATTCACCATGGGGAACTACAGCCACAGGTCCATGATAAAAACTGTTCATGGGCTTAACTCCAGCTTAATGTGTTCCTTCTCACTCCTGACCCTCTCTGCTGCAAGCACAATGCCTTCTCGTTGGTGGCAGCACAACTGTTCATGAGCCTGTGTTGTGAACTAGACATCTGAAATTTGCCAGTAAAAAAAGTAGTATGTGTTAGGGAGAAAATAATAATGTTGAAGTAGTTTCCTGATCTGTCATATGCTGCTAGTTGTGACCGGTGTCAATGAGCAGTGGAAATTGGAAGGAGCTTATAGATACGACTGTCTGAAGGCAGTAGTAATGTTGCCAAAGGCTAAACTATAACCTAAAGTAGCTTTAGAAAAAAGCCTAAATATCTCACTAAAGAGATGACCAACATATGGTCCTACAAGCTGTTAGATTTGGGTTCTGGTGGGCCTTGAAAGGACAAATTCTATCCCACCACACTCTGCAGCCAGAGAGCCACTCAAGTGTGAAGTTAAGGGCCACTGCAGCCCAGCCAGTCTCATCCTCCTTGAGCAGCATTTGATAATATCTGGCCTCACCAGTTCTGGAAACAAGTCAAAATCTCAAAGCCAGGTTACGTGATTTTATCCCTACCACTCATTTTTTCCAAATAGCTCTTTTGGGCATGGAATAGATTTCTGTACCTCTTCTTTATTTTCACAAATATTTACTATCCCGGTGTATACGTCTTTGGCCTAATATATCACGCCGTTCTTTAATTAGAAAGCTAACAAAAGGAAGAAGGTTGTCAATGTTTGTCCAGTAGTAGGTGTCTGGCAGGAAACGGGGCAAGATAAAGCCAGACACCATGTTTACATTAATGCTAATGCTGCGCTACCACCTCGTGGACAAAATGTAAATAGCACCGAGCTCTTCCACACGCAGGTACATGGTCCGTGTGAAATAAATACAGCACTGGCTGGGAAGGTGGCTGTGGGCAGTCTAGCTGACAAGGACGGTGTAGTCTGAATTCTCCAGGCTGAGCCAGTTCAGGATCTGGGCAGCCAACGGAAGCCGAACAGATTGTGAAAATCTGCTGGAGCTCTGAAGCGTGATAGCAGGTAAAGGGTACCCCTCCAAGGGATATGACACAGATTCTCCTCTAGGATATAGAGAGAAGCTAGTAGGAATGAAATCACGTTCCTACAATACTAGAGTACCAATGCCTTTATATAGGCAACTCCTCTGATCTGCCTGCTCTCAACTGCAATCCTCAGAGCTACTTGCACCTTCCTTCACTGTCTTCTATCTGCTAGCTCAACTGACAAGTCCTTTGGCAGTGTATTACCTTGGAGTCCCAAATCCTCTGTGGTCTTCTCTCCACATGCTGGGATTACAGCAGCTCTCTTGCATTTCAATACTGTGCTTCAGGGAAGAACAGCAATCAGAACACCACCTAAAAGTTCAGTTACTGAACATGTTATTAATAAGAATATTATTGGTAGTCTCTTCATCCCATCAGGATGAAGTGCTCTATGGTACTTAACAGATTCCAGGAGAAGGTGGCATATTCAAAACCATATCTTCCTTTTTCTATAAAACTGAAGGAATCCTCCTGCAGATCTGAAACTCCACACAATCAGGAGATGCACTCTCTGATGTGCCTCCTCGCACACGAACTACAGAGCGTGTTAGTTAGACATCTCAATTACATGCTAAAGGTGATTGGCATGATCTGGTTTGGGTCTTACATGGCTGAAGGCAAAAGATTTGCAGGGACTGAGCCTCCTGTTAGTCAATAGGCTAGAGATTCAGATTTATACTGATGCCAAATTCTCTCTGTGGTCTCTGTGACACAAAATCAAACTGAGGCTTTCCACATCCAGAGAACATGTCCAAAAAAACCCCCAGTTTATTTGATATTACAGAACAAGCCTTCCTCAATTGCTCTTCGCTTAGAGTAGTTCTCTTCATGTGGTAAATTAGGTGTCCACTGGAGCAAGCACATGAACTTGGGTCTCTAACATGACTGCAGATTGCCTTAATGGTAGGCAGTAGAATTCTCTCTGCTTTCCTTCCGTCTCACCTCCCCATGTCTTTTATAAGACATTTTGAACATTTTCTCCAGGATCACCTCTTCCAAGCCCAAGAATGGTCCATCCTGACATGCAGGAAGCCAAGGAAAGACGGCAGGAGGATGAAGCAAGGAACTCCAGACAAACCTCAAACATAAAAAAGAAACATGCAAGAGGTGGAATTAGTTTCAGATCTCCCATAAGGAATATAGAAACATTATATCATGCAGGGATGAGGTGAGTTTAGGAAAACCAAAGCCCAGCTGGAGCTGAATCTGGTGAGGGATGTAAAGGGCAACAGGAAGGGCTTCTACAAGTATATCTGCAGAAAAAAAAACCAGAGGAAATGTAGGCATGCTGTTGCATGGGGTCATGGAAAAGGCTGAGGAATTTACTGACTTCTTGGCTGGAGAAATGGGACAACAGGAATCTCAGGAAATTCAGCAAAGTGAAAAGTCCTGCACCTGAAGACGATTAGCCCTATGCACCAGTGCAGGCTGAGGGGACCCAGCAGCTGAAAAGCAGCTTGGCAGAAAAGGTTTGCTGGCCTGGGGGTACTGGTGGACTACAAGTGGACTATAAGCCAGGAATCTGCCCTTGAGGCAAAGAAGGCCAACAGCATCCTGGGCTGCATTAGGAAGATGATTGCAGGCAGATGGAGGAAAGTGATCCTTCCTTTCTGCTCATCACTGGTGAAACCACATCTGGAGTGCTGCAGCCAGTGCTGGGCTCCCCAGTACAAGGACATACTGGGGCAAGTCTAATGAAGGACCATGAAAATGATTTAGGGATTGGAGGATGTGACATACAGGGAGATGCTGAGAGAGCTGGGACTGTTCAGCCTGGAAAAGAGAAGGCTCAGTGGGATCTTATCAATGTGTATAAATTGATGGGGAGGGTAGAGAAAGACTCTTCTCAGCAGTATCCTGTGAAAGGACAAGAGGCAGCGGGCACAAATTCAAATACAGGAAATTCCTTTTAAATGTAAAAAGCTTTTTTTTCCTGTAAGAGTGGTCAAACACTAGAACAGGCTTCCCAGAGAGGTTGTGGAGTCTCTGCCTTTGGAGATATTCAAAGCCTGACTGGACATAATACTAAGCAACCTGCTCTAGTTGACCCTCCTCTGCATAGGGTGTTGGACTATAAAATCTCCAGAGGTCCCTTCCAACCTCTGTGATTCTGTTCAGTAACACGTTCCTTATTCCAGACACAGTTCTGATAGGAGCAATGCTCCTGTGTACAACTTCTTGTTCCCTTTTTGGCAGAGAGAGGAAAAACATTTCTATCTTTTGATTCTGCTTTCAGGATAACATTCAGCCCACAGGTGTTGTGGGACATGAGTGACTCCTCATGCTCTCTTCCACACATTTCCATGCTCTACTTCTCCTGTTGCCCAAAGAAACTTACTGAAGCATCACAGCTCCCTTCTGGCCTCAGCTTCTGTCTTACAAAGAGATGCGAAAGACCAAATTATATATATTATTTTTTGGTGTGGCAGAAGCACAGGATAAGCTTAGGGCATGAGGGGCAGTAAATGCACTGCAGGTGCTCTTCCACTCCAGCTCTATGGAAGAGAGGTCCTTTAATTCAGGATTAGATCCCTCACCCCTTGCTCTGCCCCAAGCACAGCAAAATTGCTACACAGGACTACCATGAATCTAGGACTCTCCCATTTATGCTCAACTGCTGTCCTTTTGCTCCTCTCTTCCACTGACCAATACTGTGAAATAGCAGAAGTGCCATGGAGAAATGGACTGTGTACCAAAGACTTTAATCTTAAAGATGTGTTAATTTCATCTACCGAGATCTTGCTAGTGAAAGTTTTTCATGTCATGCTGAAAATAACAACTTCTTTACTGAGGGTGGAAGTCTGGTAATGTGAAAAATGCTGAATCTGTTTCTCTGGAGAGAAATTGCTAGTAGAAGACTCTGTGGTGGTAGTGTAGGAGGAATTCAGAGCAAAACAGTTCTTGCTGGGTTTT
>VYZV01022104.1:76038-87916 GCA_013401275.1 Pandion haliaetus | reverse complement strand
GTTAGCCAAAAAACAAAACAAACCCAAACCCACAAACTGGATTTACTAATTCTCCCATGTATAACAGAACAACACAATACAGATTTAATAACATACACTGTTTTGTTCTAAATGCAGTCCATCTAGGAAAAATAAGTTTATCGGGATAAGCAAAGGACCCATGGGGAGTTCATCAGTTCAGTTTCAAGTCACAAGATGTGTTTTACTTGTCTTTGGAGCCTTCTTGTGCAAGATTAATTGTGAAACTGCTAAAATGCAAACTAACAAAAAGACATATTTTTACTGGTTGGTGCTTTTTCCTCTGTGCCATTATTTTCATTGGGAGGCCCCATCACTGCCTTCCCCATCACCCCTGCCTTAGACTGACAGGAGTATGAGGTACTTCTTGGCTTTGGTGAGGAAGTGAAAGAATGACTATTGGAAGAGCAGCATGACCAGTGTACCTGATGAATGTGTAACCCTGAAGTCTTTTGCTTTGTCACTACACTGAATCAGAAAATACTTTAGACCTCCTTAGAGGAGGGTGTCAAACATGGCTATCCTTGGGTAGGTTTTGCCTGAGTGAGGAGGGAAAGATTTGCCTCCTTTGGAAAAATATTTCTGCTTCTTAAAAGTTCAAGTAGCCAAATTCATTACTTTTGAAGCTTTGCTAAGCTTCACTGGAGCCTACCCTAGCCATGTATGCCGGCCGTCTGTCATTAAGACAATAAAAAGCAAGTATACCCGCAGAGGTTTTGATAATCCTGCTCTTACTGTGTGTGTACAGCACCTTAAATAGGCTCAGTACCGTCACTGGGATTGCTCGAGAGATTGGGTACTACTCAGCGTGTGTAAGGGTGGGAGAATCTGGCTCCAAAAGGTTTCTTTTTCTCTCCTTGCTACAGGAACTGGAAAAGACAAGGGTGTGTGGGCGGGCCTGGAGTCTCTCCAAGGAAAGTGTGAGGCCTTGGGCAAAACAAATCCATCAGGTCTCTCATTTCTTCCAAATATAGGTCTGTTCTGAGCAATAGCCAAACTCAAGTCTAAACTCCACATTCAACCATTTCAGAGGGAATACATGAAAAAGACCCTATGGCCTACAGAGTCCATCTATAGAAAATATTTTGATAGCTCTTCCGCTCTGACATTATCTTCCACTTAAAAAGAAAGAAAAAGAAAACAGACAAAACTGGAGCACATGGTTCAATTCTCACTGTAAAACAACTGATTGATGAAAATAATACTTCTGAAAACAATCTGTTGTGAGCTATCAAGCATTTTTGCCTATGCACCAATTGGCAGGAAGTAGACAGATAAATTATTACAATATGTAACAAAACAAATTGCTCTGAAGAGAAATGGTATGTCTGTGTGTGAGCAGACGTAGAATTAAATCCATAAAAGTATGCTGAGAGATCATCCTCCATCACAGCAGAAATATACTGGAAGCAAAGGAACCCACTTCAGCTCTGTCCCTAACTGAATCTCTAGCAAAACAGGGTTTATGATATGCAAGTGTTCTCCTGGAGTAGAATAGAAGAATTCTGGACTTAAATGAAAAAAAGAAAGAACTTGGGATGTTCCTGGTGTTGAGAGGAAGGGGTCTCGTAGCCATTTTTGCCAAGATACTTCCAAATTTTTCAGGCATCACCACATTTTAATAAAATGCAGCAGTTGCAGCAGCTCCCCAGATCTTGAATACTCTATTACTGCCCATGAGAAAATTTTCTGAAGTGCTTATAGACCTGAAGATTTAAGAGACAAAATCCCATTAACTTTCAATAAGACAGTTTCTTTAGAGCCTGGCATGTGGACAAATTACAGTGAGATAAGCTCTGTATGAAGTAACAGCATGTGAATTGCTCTGTTGTGACTTTCTGTGTACACGCTCTTATCCCACAGTGACCAGTTAAGGCAGAGACAGTGACTCCTTTTCCATTGAGAGCCAAACCACCTCACATTTACCTCAGAGTTCAGACCATGTACACTGGCAGTTAATGGACAGCAGTGGACAAGCTTGCTGTCTGCCACATGCTAAATATACTTTTGAAAAAATAAGTAGAGCTTCTAAGCTGCGCAGGATAAATCTACCTTGACATTTGTGGATGTCACCCAGCTTGAGCCACGAGATCCACATTGCCCTGCTTATGCCGTACCCATAACCCACATCAACCCCGTCTGTTTGCACTGCTGCTAAGAGGAGAGGGAACCCTTCTAGGCATGAGCCTTGTCTTCTTTTCCTGAACTAGTCTCTGCTTGCGGACAGGAGAGGAAGAAACAGGACACAAAGAGCTTCAAAGTCTGGAAAAGGAAGTTATGGGATTGATTCTGGGAAACACGACCTGCAGAGTGTACATAAAATTCAGACAAGTCTCAGAGAGGGACTGAGGAGGGAGGCAAGGTGAATTGGAGCACATGTCTGATATTGTTCCCATAGCTAATCTATATGGCTGCTAGTGGGTCATTTCAGGTTTTACACTAGATGTTCCGTTGATTTGGCCTTTTGGTTATTACTACAATCATCACGACATCAATAGGAAACAAAGATTTTTAATGTCTCCAGGAGTATCTGAATCCCATGAAAACCCAATGAGACTCTATTTCTTAAAGGCTTCTTTGAAAATCCTTTCTTACACCCAAATTTCCTTCCCAGAATCCAAATTTCCCTTTCAAATTAAGCATCCTTGTACGTGGCAGAGCCAGAGTATCATGGCCCTATTATTTTCTGCTTTTTTTTAGCCAAGGGGCAAATATTCTGTGATCCCAATATGACAGGAAATTATGTTGCCATATTTGAAGGCTACTGAATGAGTGTCTAAAAAATAAATAGCGAGCAAAAGTACAGGGTTCCTTTTACAAACTCTTGCATTTGACCATTTTAAGGGAACCATTCATAGTTTGTGAGCACAATAGCTGATAGTAATTCCTAGCAGAAATGAGCTAGCTGCAAGGACTGCTGACAGTAGGCAGCTAGCCAACCTAAAAGACTGTGATCATGTCATTTAAGCAGCGAGTAAAAGGCTGTGTGGCTGAAGAGTTACTGTGCTATTTTGTGACAAATAACTTGAAAAGGTGGCAGGTGAATAAAAAAACCTGTAAGAGTCCAATAATAACAGATAAATACACTCCAAACAGCTGTAGCTCATATCACCTACCAAAAATTGGAGTAATTTGGTCTTGTTTGTCATTGAAACATACTCAATAGGAACTCATTAATGTGGCTAAGTCAGCAGCCTAAATTACAGTGAAAAGATCAGCTTGACAGACCTGTTTTGTGGGTTAAAGATTTTTGCATGCAACTACAACTTCATCGCTAAATCTTCAAGTGCTGTCTTGATACCATCTATAAGTATCTCAGTGCCAGGTGAGATGTACTGCTGTAGTTTTAAGAGAGGTTTTCAAGGGCCAAACAGAGGTTTTTCAGTTCCTTTTTCATTTGACAGAGTGCCCTCTTGACTTTCTGAGGTGTGTTCATAACCTCTACGCTGCTGGTGAACGGGTCGTAGTGCAGAGAAAAAGGCTTCTTGATCTTCATCACATAGTTTCTGTGGAGAAGACAGAGCTGCTAGTTCATAAGCCATTTTCCGAAGGGTAAAACCTGCATGACCTAATTTTTCAGCATGTAGGCATGGATTTAGTGGGGACCAGAATCTGCCGTGATACCTCCTCACTGTTACTCTTTAACATTGTCTGGTGCAGTACATCCTCCCCACGGCTGAACTACTTGCAGCCCCAAAGATCTGCAGTGCCTGCTTTTCAGCGTGGCTGGCTCAGACCCGTCTGTGCTCTTAAGCTCTACGTTAACACAATTCAGAGTTATTACAACCACAAGCTGAGGAATGCAGGAACACAGCATGTCTGCTGCCTTCACTTCCAAGAAATAACCTGGAGTAGCTCTTTCTGTGTAAAATTCTAAAAACCAGTTGATGCTAGGCATCCCGGGCTATTTTGCTGTCTCTATTAAAAGAAAAAACATGACTGCTTGCCATTTTCGACAATGTTTCCATTAAGTACATGCTGGTAGGAACCCCCTGTACTGATGTTGCCTTATGTTTTCCGTTCTAACAGATTCTTGTGCCTTTGGTATTTTTGAGCAGCTTTGGCCGTGCAATTATCTTGAAAAAATGTACAAAAAAGCTTCAAGTCTGAGAATGATGTATTCCTTGTCCTTGTAAGTTCTTTTCAGGTTTGCCTGAGTCAAATGCTCTTGAAAGTCCTCTCTCTTCTGCCAGTGAGTTCTCAGCCACATTTTTACACACATTAGTATTTTAATGTGAACCTTCAGATTTAAGATGAGGGGCCTAATTTGCCATTGCTGTAACCCCAGCAGACTGCTTCTGGGGTAGAGGTGGGGGGAGTAGGAAAAAAGTCTGGCTCATGTTCTCTTCCTCTAATAAATTCCTTATTTCAGCTCCTACATGCTCCCCAGTAGCTCCACAACCAGCCTCCTGCCTCCAGCCAGCATTGGTCATGTTTTTCTAACTGTTGGAGATGAAGGCCAGAATTTAAACTGTGCTTACTTCAAAAAAAAAAAAAAAAAAAAAAAAATCCTTACTCCACAACATAACACAGTCAAAGAAATGCATTTAGAAACACCTTAAGCTAATTTGAAATAATGTTATTTAGGTTGCAGTCAGCTACTTTGTAGAAATTAGATTGCCTGTGAATGCTGATTCTGCATTCTTGTGCAGATATAATCAGAGGAGAAAGGCAATCTTGTTTTTAAGACCCCTGCTGATCCATGTTAATTCCTGAGTCTGCTATAAAATCTCCATGTGACCTTGGGTAAATCAGTTCTTCACAACCTCCTATTTGTATGGACTAGCACATAGACACCCCAACTGTGGGATCATGCTCTACTCACTATTCAGTTACAGAATTTACTTCAGAAGTTGCTAAAAGGAGGCACTGCTAAGAAGCAGCATGGGACAGGGCATAACAATACGTAGTTATGATTTTCTGTGAAGCTTTTCTGAGATAAACAATCTAATGTTTAACTTTGTTGTAAAAAAGCCACTGTGCAGATAAAATGTGCAGTGAGATAGCCCGGCATGTTTATTGCAGCGGTGGTGGAGGCATTTGAGATTAGGATTCAAGCCAGTGTGCCCCCCTCAATGAAAATACCCACAAACACTTTACTTACTGAAGCTTGGCCTTGGCATCTTCCAAATTTTCTGCTATGAAATAGACAGGCTGGAAGGCTTGATCCTGATAGGGGTGAACTGCAGTCATTTCTGGATCAAAAGGCTTGTACTCCGGCTTGTTTGATAAAGCGTACTGTGTAGCAGGAACAACACAGGTTAGAGCAGGTGAATGAACATAGCAAGAATTAGTGCCTACTGGGCTGTGAAATGCTCTTTGTGGAACAATTAAAGGTAATATCAAGTCCTGTTCTTTCACAGGTGAAAGCTGCTTTTCACAATTAGCAGTTAATAAACCAAATAATAAATAATTTTTAAAAAGGAAAAAAAAAGAAAGATATATTTCCTGTATTACAGTGATGTACAATTGGGTGCCATAGCCGCTTTCTCAGACAGGGAGGGGAAAGTCTATGTCACCCCCCAAAATCTGAATATCTAGAAGAAAAAATAATATCATGCTGCTTTTTTCAGCTAGTATCACAGAAGTTTCAGAGTCCTGTGCAGCACTACTTCAAAGTCCCCAGCCCATGTCATAAATCTCACATTTCCTGCTGCATTGATGAACAGACAGAATGCTCCTGGTATTTTCTGCACAGCTCCCATGCCAGTTAAGCAGCCTGAAACCTTCCCTGCAACCTAAGTCATAAACATGCACTATACCCTGTGTGCAGGTGTTTGTGTTTTGCACCCACAGAGGTTCTTCCATATGTTCTTCTCAGGTTCTTCTACATTGTCTCCTCAGACAGTCAGGGGGATTATGGAAGCTACTTATGTCCGCACTGCAGTCCATAGGCACATCTATCATTTGTTTACACATACTGGAGATACCTTTAAACCAGCCAGCAGCAGAGCTGGTGACAGTGTGATTGCATGGGTATTCGTGTTGGTGGCTTAGTACTTGCACAGGGTCCTGGGAAGGAAGCGCAGCTCAGGCTTAAAGTGAGTTCCTGCACTGTTTGCCTGCCCCTGAAACCCAGGTAAGATAGTTTAAAGCTACCTCAGCTCTGGTGACATTTGAACTGCACCGTAGATGTGCCTAAAAGCTGGTTTGGCCTCCAATTAGCCAGGTTGGTGGGTGCCATGGCCACTTTGATGAAGTGTCCTGGGCACAAATAAAAAATGAAAAAGGCAACTCATCCCAGTTAACATCAAGACATTTCTTTCCACCTTCAGCCTGGACAGTGGGCCCCATCCACCTAGGGACAGTCTTTTAGCACCCACCTCTTCTTTGAGGTCTGCCTGTTTGTCTTTCTCTCCTCTTCCCCAGTCTTCAGAAGGCTCCCTTCCCTATTTTATGATCCAAATGCCAACTCCAATGGTACTTGTAAATACCTGGTAAGACTGGGTGACACCACACAAGACTTTCAGCTCAATCTGCTAACTGGAAAAATTCAGACAGTACCCTTAAGCACTTTTTTAGGTATCTCACTGAACTGAGCCTGAACTCTCCATCACTGGATGCCTGCCTTAACCAGTAGGCCAATTTGCTGGAGAACTGGTGCAGAAATTAATACAGGGCTTTTTTAAAAAAAGAACAAGAATATAAAATACTAAAAGATGGTGTTTTTCCTGTTCTTCATTTGCAGTATGTAATTGAAGAATAAACCTTGGAGAGCACTCATACAATCTAAGATGGATGCTATACACAAACATGAGGCTGCTCTTATAATCTTAGAAGCTCTGGGGACTAATGGGAAAAGATTTCAGAAACTCAAAACCTGACAAGGGTCCCGCTATGCTGTCAGTGTTGAAGCAGAACTGAAATCCCATTGATTTCAGTGGAAGTTCAGCTTGAAACCGGATGGCCTTAAAGGCCTCTACAAGTTAAGTACTTGTTGTGCTGCAAGAAAAGCATATGTAGCACTGAGTGCTGCCAGAAGTGTGGTATGAGCCATAAGATTTTACAGTATGTAGGACAGAGTCCAGCTGAGTGTTAACAGGAGAAGCATTTTGGATAATGTAGAACAGCTGACAGAATATAGTGAAATAAACAGTGTAATACTGAGAGCTGTTGGGGAGGAATTCTTACAGTTCAGAGGAGGCAAGGTTGGCCAGAAGTCAGACCCATTACAACTGTTCAGTTTAGACTTGGGTATGGTTATCCTATCCCTTCTGATACCTAGCTGCTGTCACTAAATGATTTGTTAGACAACATGGATTTAAGTGCAAGTCTCATGAGAGGGTGTCTAGCTCTACCTCTCATCCTCTGCCTTTCTCCCAAATTATGCCCTGAGTTTGGGCAGGATCAGCTCATCCACAGAAAATAACTACCTGAAGCTGAGTTCAAACTGGGTGTTGTGGAGAAGAGGAAACATTTGGAAGATTTCATAGTCAGGATGTGGTTCCCTGGATTACAGTCACACACTGACAGACAGTCAGTCCGGGCTGCAGTTCAGGGATGTTCTCAGGCTCCTTGCTGAGGCTAAGCTCTCGCATAACATTAGCTGGACATACTGCTGCTCACCCTCTCCAGCTGGTTAGATGTTATCTTCTTGTAGCCAACCACCTAGCCTAAGTAACTTATGCCTTTATTGCCTCCTCAGTGACCAAATCATCCTGCTATTTCTGGTTCAGAAGCCTTCAGTGATGAGGAAACCTCTCCTTTGCGCAGGTTGCCGCAGCGCTTCTCCTCTGTCACATGAGCTGCAGTGAGTCTACCTGTGTCAAATATGCCAATCAGCTAAATGATATGGAATTGAGTTTTGGCCCTCCATGCAGAAGCCCATACTAAGATGACTGGCAGATAATTATCAGGATGGGCAATGGCTTTCTCCCAAGCAGTAGCAAAACTTATCTAGAGCTTTCTTGAGAGCCAGTCTAAGACTGCAAAGTGAGCTTTGCAAGAAACAGAAGGCTATCATGAGCCTCACTATCTTCTAATCTTCATCTTTAACAAAACTGCCTAGCCACTGCTGTATTTCTAAAAAAAAAACCTTCTGCAAAATAAACACTGAACTACACATATTTCCTCTCTTCAGCTGCAAAAGAAAGAGTTGGTATACATTTGCAAGTTACTAGCAGGTGCTTAGGTGTAGGACCTCGGCACTTTACTCACGCTGCCACTGTCTATGCTGAAGTTAGAATCAGATGCTTATGCAGACTAGAATGATCAAATGGAAACATTTCTGTATTTCAGTTTTGTTCCAAATAAAAA
Organism: Pandion haliaetus; assembly: GCA_013401275.1. NCBI lineage: Eukaryota > Metazoa > Chordata > Aves > Accipitriformes > Pandionidae > Pandion > Pandion haliaetus. Next base: position 79,642 of record VYZV01022104.1, on the reverse strand, counting down.
TATGTGAGATTAATCAGTCAGCCATAAAAGAAAACTTCAGCACTTAAGGCCATGGATATAATTAATTTGTGTACAAGATGTTTCAGATGCTCAAGGTGAAGTGTACAGAACCCAATAAGCTGCTGTACCAGAAGCTGCACAGTGATGAACTTGCAGAGCTCACACAGGAATTGTACAGGGCACATAGCTGCATTGCTGATGAACTATTTGCCCATCTTCAGACTGTCTTAGGTGTTACATGCAAGATGGACACACTTTTGGAAGGGTGGGTAGTCCTTCTTCATTACCTATTGAATTTAAATGCTGTCACATCTGCATGTAATTTCAGTAATATGACGGATGAAGACCTAGGTATCAAAAGTTTATCCAGCAGCATTACCCAACAACTACTGATGATAAAAGCAATGACAGGAATCTGCCACTTGTCAACTCAAGGGCAGTTACTACTTCCATTGTCAACCCTACAGATAGGGAATTTGAGATGCAGTTATACTTTTCTGATATATAGCACGGTTTTGTGAACAAGCACTTCTTGCCTACTACTTTAATCAAAAGCAGAAGAGCACATTGGTGTCTGGTGAAGAAACGGGTAGAAAGAAAGGAGAGAGAGCACAAGTCTGGTACACTCAACTCCCAGCCACCAAAAATTAGTATTTCTGATATGACCTTTACCTTCATCTCTGTCAAAATTAAATAGAAAAAGGAGGTAACAGCATGCAGACAGATTCTGTGGGGCATATTACTATGAAAGCTGCATAAGTATTGGAGTCATGATTACCTCTGCCCTTTAGTTCCCTGTTTAACATGTAAATGCATTTAACGTAAAACTATAAAGTATTCAGGCAGGCAGGGCAGAATAAATGTTGCCTTGAACTGTGCTTTGATATTGGACCTTTTTGGTTTCACGAGGTAATTAAAAGCAAGCTTAGGTTTCCTGTTTGTTGGCTGTGAATATAGCAAGTACTGAAGGATTCTCAGAAAAACAGTAGCTTCAGCCTTATTCTAGAACAGATAGACATGTAAACCACATGCATTGCACTGGAGCTGAATTTTTGGGGAGCTCATTGATCCGCTGTTTCAAAACAATACATTTCACTGTTCTACAGATGAGTGCTGTAATAGTGCTAGCACACTTCTGCTCCTGTTCATGAGCATTCAGACACTACATCAGGTTGCTATGTAGAAAGGAAGGCACATTTATTTCTCTAGAGGGCTGATGAGCATGCAGATCTCTCAGTTTATTAAGAGAGAAAGCTCTGCAAATCATTTACCAGAGAGTTTGCTCACAAAAGTCTCCAAATTGCAAGTGTTGGGAGAACACCAATGCTAAACTTGGCAGGTGGTAGAGTGAACATTGATGTCTGGGAGGGTTCCCCTTTCTGTATTTTAACTCTCAACTGCCCCTCTCTTGGGATGCCTATTATAAATGTCTTGAGACATGTTAACATGTCATTGCTTCCTTCTGTAAATTGAATGGGAAGCAGGCTGACCTGCATACCATTAGGAGAGTTTTGTAATATGATTATTGTCATAACAATCCAACTATCTCCAGTTATGGGAGTCCAAGCTGTGCTAGTCCAGCTATGGTTCCATGTGAATGTATCATGTAGCTGGCTGTTAGGCTGCTGTGTCTATGTGTTAAGCTTAAAATATATCTTCCATGAAAAAATTGATTTCTGGTTTATAAAAATGTTTGAAAAGAGTGCTTTTTATTTTCCTTTGGCTCTTACTAATTCCAAAAAAATCATCCAGCATCTGCACAATCTGAAGCAATTGAGACCTACTGATACCAGTTTAGGGCTTTTGCACTTAGAAACTAATCACCTGCTTTAGTGCTTTGCAAAACTGAGGAGAAATTAGTATCTCCCCATCAGCTGTTTGTCCAAAGGAGGGGAAGCCCATAAGCTTTCCATAAAGGTGTACAGTCCCTCTTTCCACAGTTAATCTGTCCAGGCAGGGCAGTATCAAACCTGTGTACACAGATTTTCATCTACATAAAACTCGAGCTGGGATTAGTTTTGAAATGTAGTTTTGAAATACTAAAGCATTTTCTCTTTGTCAGCGCCCATGCGATTTACAGTTTCTTTGCACCTTATTTGGTCCAGTCAGTCGGTGCCTTTCTGATTCATATGTGCATGAATGGCAATGGCATTGTCAATGGAAGTAGCAGAGCTCATAACAGGCATAATATTGCCCTCTAGTGAGTACGTCAGAAAGGTACAGGAGTTTTATGTTAAAGTCAACTGTATTACTACTGGCCAGGAGCAGTAAGAAGCAAATCTAATACTTTATAGGATGGTTGCTTTCGATGCATTTCATCTCTTTAGGTGGAAGACAGGTACAATTCTACAGTAGTTTTTCATCTACTCAGTAGCTTCTGGGAAGGGAGAATTAATTTCTTTGCAAAAGAAAAATCAGTATTTTAAATCATATTGTTTTATGTGAGGAAACAATATTTTGCTTTTACCAGACAGTTCAGGAAACTGGATTAGAGAAATCTTTCAATACTATACATTTGACACTTACCATAAGCTCCCCATAAGACGAAAGCAGTCCTGCCCCGTAAGCTTTGACAGATCCATTTTGCTTGCAGAGACCAAACTCCACAGTGAACCAATACAGCTGGTAATAAGAACAACTTGTGAAAAACAGTCTCAACAGGCAGTTGATTTTTAAGCTTCTCATTTTTCCTTTAATTTTCTTTTATCCTTATTCCTTGATGTCTTTGATCTTCAAATTTTATAGTTGTGTATTTTAAGAAAACTTTTCTGTCAACATATATAACACACATAAATTATAACATATTTTTTCAAAACTGGCCATTCTTCCTATTCTCACTCCCCCAAAAAAGAAAAAAAATTGCTAATTATAATTACATGGGTAAATAAAGTCATAAAGTCCTATCGCCTTCTTTCCTTGGAAGATGTTACAAATTGCCCTGCAATCTCTTAGCCCTGAGCTTCATTATAGCCAGTGGAAGCTGACATATTTCAACCCATAGTCCCCAGAAGGACAGGTAGACCCCCAGAGAGGGTTCAAGACCCTAGGAAAGGTACTTAAAAGGACAGCTTCCCTCCACGTTTGTCTGTGTGATGGCATTCAGAAGAATTGAAGAATGACTTATCCCTTAGCAGCAATGTACCCTTTAAGATTATGCCAATTACATCTTTATCATGCTCCCATAGTAAATAAAGATACATCTCTCTGGGCTTTTCTTGCAATAAAGCATGCTTAGGACCATACCTCCTTTACCTGCTGGACACTAGTGGGAGAAAAGAAACTCTTGGCTCTGCCAACCTGTTCACCCTTCCCTTATTAGAGCATCTAAGGAAACGGACAGTGGAGGACCAATTCTGGACACTGCCTTACCCCTGAGCAGCTGGATAGGTGTTGTGCAAAAGAGAAACATGGAAAACATGAGGCATTTCAAGAATATGGCTTTGTGTCACAACTCTTCAAGGTTCCTTTAGGGACACGTGGCTCTTTGCTGCCTCATACACAGGGCTGGACCTTGGCTTCCGTTTAGCCCTAAGTATTGCATTCTCAGCACCTTTCTCAAAGAACTTCAGGCAGTTTGTAAAATAATGTGAAACTATATGTTATT
>VYZV01022104.1:8134-69871 GCA_013401275.1 Pandion haliaetus | reverse complement strand
AAAAAAAAAAAAAAAAAAAAGAGAAGAAAAGCAAAAAAAAAGACTTCACTGGAAGAATTAGAAATGACAAAACATCTGAAGCTATACAGGACAAAAAAAAAGTGGACAGCAAGGCATGCTTCGAAGGACTAGGTAGTTAGCATTTGCCATGGTTATCTTCTATTGCTCCACTGAATTCAAAGGTAATAGGTACAGAACTGCCTCAAAGCTGAACAACAGGAAAAAACACCACTGGAGATTATGTCTTTATCTTTGTCTATAAGCTGAACAAAGGCATCAGAGTTAACCAGGGAATCAGAAGTGGTTGTAAAGCAGCTCGCTATTCTCCCCCCTCCCCAGTTAAGAAAGCAGGGCATTTGGGGGAATAGAGAGACCATCAGCTATGTCTCCTCAGGCACTGGCCAGGAGCTGGCACAAGAAGGGTACTCCCTTGCTGCTGATGCCATACTAAGTCAATCCAGAGGAATGTGAAAATCTCAGAATCTGGTCATCTTCGGGCTAAATTCTGAGTCTGAGTGAAGTGAAAACTGCACCAGCTGAAAAATATATCAGACAAGAACAAACTCTAAGTTACATAGTTTTGGAAGGACTGTGAAAGAGTCTAGGGAAATTTATATTGCTTTAGCATCCATGTTGGAGGAGCAGAAGGGAAAATGAAAATTGCAGCTTATGTTCCTTGAGATGCCCTTTTAAATATAGACTAGTGAATCAGACAGTCTGCTGATGGAACAGATTTGGCCAGTTGCCTTGAAAAGCCATAGGAAAAAGTTATCTGCTGAAGGTAATATCTGCAAAATCTGGACTTCTATTTCATTACTGCACAATAAAAGCAGCAATCAGTAGAGAATTGGGGGTGTGGCTGATTGGACCTGCTACACAAAGATCTCTGGAACTAAAATGAGTTGAAGAGAAGGTCTTGAGCCATTGACCTAAAGTGATCTGTAAGGCTTAATTGTTGGCCTAAAAAACCTCATGTATACAGGCCTGTGCATTGTAGTGTGAGCTTGCTTGAGTTCACTGGCTGTAATTTCTTCCAGCTGTGGCGGACAATGGATGCCTAAATCCAAACATCTTTCCTAGAAAGATGTGCCTAGGTTCATCTATTTAACCATTTAGAAATACACTTGCCATGTTAAACGGTCACAAGGTTAATAATTTAAATTCCCTTTAAGTAATTATGAAATACTTACAATGTACAGTTTATTTCTGTTCAAACCAGCCTCGCTAGCAGGCCAGCTAACACTAGACAGATCTTGTAGTTCATCTTGTATTGTTAAAAGGAATTGCTTGCCTGAGTTCACAGATACTGGTGAGTAAAAGAGAAGGTGGAATTTTATCTGGCTGTGTGGGCTGGTTATAACATGACCACTTTCTCTCCAGGATATCCTTCTCTCTCTATCTCTGCATCCCTATAGTTTATCATATGCAAAGCCATGTCAGGGGAGTTTTTTCAAAGCTGTGCCAGGGGAGGTTCAGACTGGACGTTAGGAAGCATTTCTTTACCGAGAGGGTGGTCAAACACTGGAACAGGCTTCCTAGATAGTTGGTCAACGCCCCAAGCCTGTGTTTAAGAGGCATTTGGACAATGCCCTTAATAACAAGCTTTAACTTTTGGTCAGCCCTGAAGTGGTCAGGCAGTTGGACTAGATGATCGTTGTAGGTCCCTTCCAACTGAAAAAGTCTTCTACTATTCTATTCTATTCTATTCTATTCTATTCTATTCTATTCTATTCTATATAAAGTCTTATCATCACATATGCTAAAGAATGGTCCAGTCCTTAGAGGCAGTATTTAGCAAAACTGCTAAATACATGCTGGGATATATGTCCTAAATGGGAGAGTGGGACAGTTCAGGGCTCACCCAGAGCTTACCAGTGACAGGAAGAACTTCACTATGCATATCCACATAGGCTGTGGTTGAAATACATCCACGGTATGCCAAGGAATTTGGGGAGACACATCACAGCGTATAGTTTGGTTAAGGTTTGGTTGGTTGGGCTCTTCACACCCATAACACAGGAAAATACATAAGCACACAGTTGGTTGATGAGTTGTAAGGAGCAAAAATTCTGGCATTGCTGACACTGGTGTTAAAAGCCACCCAAATTAGTAATAAATCAGAAGAACTCCTTATAAATCATACCCCTCACCCAGTGGCTGCTTGGCATGAGGCTGTCTTTAACACCGACTTTACAGACCTTGAAGATGCTTCTGACTGAGGCTGTTTGTTACAAAGGGACCTTGCAATAATATCTATATTCATGCTCTTCTAGAAAGTATTCTGCACAGTGAAATGACCTTATTAGAGGGAATTATTGAAGATAAGTAAGATATCAGTTCAAAACCCCGTATAATGGGACTAAAATATCTTAACTCTTAATTGTGTCTAGCTGTAAACACAGTTCATTTGAACAAACTTTGTACCATCTATACATAATCTTTTACAAAGCCTGTGGGCTAAGCTAATGTCCTGGTTTCAGCTGGGATTGAGTTGATTGTCTTCCTAGTAGCTGGTACAGTGCTATGTTTTTGAGCTAGGTATGAGAAGAATGTTGATAACACACTGATGTTTTCAGTTGTTGCTAAGTAATGTTTAGTCTAAAGTCAAGAGTTTTCAGCCTTTGGTGCCCAGCCAGCAAGAAAGCTGCAGGAGCACAAGAAGCTGGGAGGGAACACAGTCAGGGCAGCTGACCCAAAGTGGCCAACGGAGTATTCCATACCATATGATGTTTTAGGAACTGGGGTGGGGGCGTCACTCCTCGGAGACTTCCGGGTGCGTCGGTCGGCGGGTGGTGAGCAATTGCATTGTGCATCACTTGTATATTCCAACCCTTTTATTATTACTGTTGTCATTTCATTAGTGTTATTATTATCATTATTAGTTTCTTCTTTTCTGTTCTATTAAACCGTTCTTATCTCAACCCACGAGTTTTACTTCTTTTCCCGATTTTCTCCCCCATCCCGCTGGGTGTGGGGGGGAAGTGGGTGAGCGGCTGCGTGGTGCTTAGTTGCTGGCTGGGGTTAAACCACGACAGCTAATTCAGGTTTTATCTACAGTTTAAGGAGGGTAGGACCAGTGCTCCTGAGAGCCGTTCTTTCCATTTTCCTTAGACACCCATTCCAGGATGGAATAAATTGCCTCTGAAGTGCCTGATTCTCATTCCCACTCAGAATAATTTGGACAATTAGCTTACACTAGACCGCCTGTGTTTATAGTAGATGAGCTGAAACTTACTGTGAATATCTTTCTCATCATTATTAGCAGAATTTTCAGAATTAGTATTTTTACTGCTTTTTTTTTTTGCTTAGGACAATTTGTGTGGTATAAAGAAAATTTAGAAGCAGAGCCTACAGAAGAAGTGAGCAGGCTCAGACTGCTGCAGGCAATCAAATCCTGTCAACCAACATGAGCAATAAACTAGTATCATGACCAGATATTCTTACATTATCTAAATTCTCCCACTTTGAAATCACCTGATTCACTTAAAGAATATGAATATATGTGGTAATCAAGTCAGCATCATGTGATTTCTGGAGCTCCCTGCTGTCAGCTACTGTGTAAATGAGAGAAGATGAGATCAACTATTTAATGAGAAAAAATATTTATCAGCCCAGTTACTGTAGGAGGGAAGTAAGATGGATAGTTGACAAGAAGGGAAAATAAGTGAGAAAATACATAACACATACACAGGAAAGTTCCTACAGCTGGATGTGATGGTGCTCACAAGAGATGCTTTTGATATACCAACCCTCCATTCCCTTACACTGAAGGTGCAATAAAAACTTTGTCATCAAACAGCTTAATCTTCCCTAAAAATGGCAATGTCTTAGAAAACTCTTCAGCAATACAAAGCTTATACAAGCATACTAGGATCACCTACTGATACATGGAGCAGGTCACTTATTTCCCAAATACTGTATTTAATTTGTTTGAAGTTAGGCCATATTTTTTATTATTAATTTCATCATAGTGATCAGCTGTCCTCCTCTTTCTTGCACATCTAGTCACTGAGAAGGAGCAAGGAGGCTTTAAAGACCACCTTTCTTTAGTCATTCTTGATAATGGTAGGAAATCAGCTGGTTGACACAAAGCACCTGGCCTCGGGAACCCATGTAGCCTGTGGCCTCATGAAAAAAATGCAGGCTCCTTTCCTCTCCTGCCCATTGCTAGTCAGCCCCCAGCTAACAGCAGGTAGGTCAGCCCAGGCATTTTATGTAGCTTTTTGTCTAAGACCACATCTTCATGTATTTACAGACTAGCACCAGAGCCTTTCTGCTCTCCTGTCAGCCACACGGGAGGTACCAAGGAGTTTGGTATGGGGCCACAGAGACAGAAGGAAGCAGTGTTGTTCCAAGGAAGCTGCTGACTGACTAGCTGCACCTCCTGGAAGTAATTTCCTCTAGCACACATCGCCATCTTGCCTCATGCATCAGAAAAATATGGATTTCAGAGGTATGTACCTGTACTTGTGTTCAGGTCTTACTAGCAACATAGCTATAGAAGCAAAAAATACAGCCAAACCCATAGAAAAACTGTGTGTGGAAGTCATGCTGAGCAGTGTGCTACTGTGGCTGTACTGCTGCTAGCACTGGAATTTGCTGGTTAGTGCTACATCAACTGCAGCCACTCACAAAGCAAACACAAACTCACAGCTTGGTCCCTAGATATGCCTGGTATTAATGCCCTGTGCTACAGCTCATTTTGCACAAGGAAACTCTGCAGCTAATCAGCTCTGCTCACCAGCTTGGGTCCTACGAGATGGTTTGTGTGTGTATGTGATATACAAACATATCCAGGAAACCCTAGAATAAACCATGGTTCATAATGACTGACCTTTTAAAAATATGGAGACGTCCTGAAGTTGAGGTATGTTATCCTCTTGGTAGCCACAGTATTTCTCTAGCTGCTGGAAAGCATCCAGGTACTGCGCACAGGCATGAGTAGGGTAAAGGCTGCTCAGCTTCCTGTAGACCTCTCGCCTGAAAATCAAAAGCCATATAGCACCACCCACCTCAATAGAGCAGTACTTTTCTGCCCTATCTACAGATCCACAGAGAAGCATAAACCCCCAGCATGGTCTAAAAATCTGAACTCGGGACACTTGGTGCTCAGAAGCTGATGCCTGGGTGGATGTAGCAAAGCATAAGGGTTTTTTGTTTCACTTTACCTTCGAAAGGTGGGTTCTGTTCAGCAAATCTGTTTTACCCCTTCCTACACCCTCCTTTAATGTAACAGGACTCTAATCCTGATTCAGAGTGTTCCTTGCTTAGGTATAAGGGTGTTGGAGGTACCAGGGAAATCCCAGAGAGAAAGCTGAGGCTGTGGCCCTCTATGTTGCACAGTCTAGGGGTGGAATGAGTCAGGTATTCCTTCCTTCTCTATAGTGGGGAACAACTTGAAATGCCAGTCCCTCCATCTCCATGCTGAAGCCTAGCCGATATTTTACTCTTACAAACCTCCTTCTAAAAAAGCAGCACATTTTCTGATACTGAAGAGTAACATCTGGAGAGGCAAAGTGGTTCATACTTTTGCAGTTCAAAATGCCTGGCATGGGCTATGTATTTGAGAGACATGCCAACTTCTTGAAGCATGTTTACCCATTACACAAAAAGAGATCAGCTGAAGAAAAATATATATAACCAGATTTGGGCACAGGCTTCAAGCTTCTCCCAAACTTGATGGTGCTTGGATTTAGAGCTGTGGTTTGAAATATATTTAGCTGTTGCAAAGTAAACAAGTAGTAATAGGATGGCAAAGAACCTTATAGAAATGGTTATTTTTGTTCAGACATGGCCCTGGGGTGTTAACAATTTTATAAACATTGTTTTATGAAAATTGAGATCATTCTTGGAAATGCTGGCTACAGAAAATGACCTTTTGTTGTTTTTGTATTGTATTTTTTTTGTGACGCTATTGTTGCTATGGAGGTGATAGCCAGTCCCTGGTAATGGCTCTCTTCATTTGTACGAATGTCTTACACAGTGTGGGAGTAATGAGCCAGAATGAAGGGGGGGAGGAAAACCTTAGGAGGAAAAAAAATTAACAGAACAGAGGGAAACAGTGGCTGCTGTCACTATTGCAAAAGCCGCAGGAGACTGGGCCATTTCCATAGAAGAATTAGGAAAAAATGAGGAGGACTAGAGTTCAAGTGTTGCCCTGGCTTATTTCCCCATAGAATACTACTGACTTCAGTGGGATTGCATAGCATCTGAACCAGTACACAGTTCATCCCCAGACTGGAGTCTAGAGAGAGCAGGCTTGTTTACACTTCTGCACATACGGCCTCTTCTATCAAAGTATCATTCTACTGTGTGTCTAAACATTGACTACCACAGAAACATAGGCAGTTTCAGAGACTAGTGATGAATTATCCAAAGCTGTGTCCCTCCTCTCTAAGTACCTCTAAGACTATAATCTAAATTCCCTCCAGAGTCAATAGAGTAGCAGGTATTTCCAAACAATTTAGCTTGTCCTAATGTAGTGTCTCAAATAGGTGTAATGCCTCACCATACGGAGGTGCTATTACTCAAAGGACCATTAAGGTGCTAGTTGATGGTACTTCAGTCCAGAGATGGAAAGAGAAACTGCTGACAGTGCTGTCTATGAAATACTCTAGAAAAGAGCCTCATAACAAAGGATGGAGCCAGCCGTTTGAAAGACTTTAGAGGCAACGACCTTATTTTACATAAATTTCCATATTCTTTTAGAAGAAAGTGGCACTACTCAGCTTTATTATGAAGATGTGACAGGTGCATCCCCATAATTTTGTCCTAGATTCTCCCTTTTTCTTGTACAGCTTTTACCCAGAAGACATCTTTTATGACTACTTAGTTTCAGGACCTTCCAAGAAGCCTGCTTGAAAACAGAAACTCAGATCATCTGTACCCTCTGTTTTCTGAAAGTTGTATTTCTTCACTTGATTAGTTTTCATTTTTATAACCATGTTGCTACAAACTGAAGGCATCCAACAACTCTTCAGAGTGAACACCAAGGGAATTTAGTCTGTGCTACAAATTTCCCGTTCTATTGCACAGTGCTCAATTAAGTTGTTCTGTAATGTAGCTGACCTCAGGGCACAACCCCAGGGGGCCATGATAACCACTGGGAGGTCTAATTTTGGAAACAGCTTTACATAACAAGACAACCTGGGTTGCTGGGGCTGGCTGTTTGGGGAAATGGGCAGATACTTCTTTAAAGGTCTATTCTGTTACCACATTGGGACTAATTCTAGGTGGAGAAGGGCTGGAATGACGGAGGTTGGCAACAAAAGAGAAAAACAGGAAAGAACACAAAATTAAATTTTCTTAAATATGACATTCCCACACACCATCCCATGCCAAGCTTGTTGGCTGGTGGTAGCAATCATGAGCGTGACACTGACCATCAATCTTTGACAATTGAAAGACGCTATAAAAACCTATTTGAGCTTAATAAAAATGTGACTGCCTGGATGAGTTGGATGCAAGGTTTCTATGTGATTGTGGGCAACACCCCTCAAGCTTTCTATGGCACAGCAGATTTTATTTAAAATAAAATAATCACTGAAAAAGATGGGATGGCCCTGTGGTTGAGATTCTGGCATGAGACATCTAGTGTATGGATTTAATTCCTGGCATTGATATAAACTTTGCGTATAATTTTGGGCAAAATCACTTAAGCTCTAGCTTTTTCAGTTCCACAGTTATAAAATGTGGTCACCATTCTTCCTTTTTCCCACCTTTAGGCTCTTTCCATTTAAATTACAAACTTTTCTGAACAAAGACTCTCTCTTATTATGTGCACATGTGGCACCTTGCACAATCCTGGGACTCTGCTCTTAGTTGGGACATTTGGACATGTTTTTGTTTGTATTATCATACAAATGTGTACTTATTGCTGCTTACTGAGATTTGTTAAAGTTAGTGGAAGAAAATGAAAACAGAGGTATATTAAATAAGAACTCTGCTTTCTTTCAAATCTGCCACATACTTCACATAAAGTCTGCAAACATACTTTAAACTGAATTAATTTTGGTTGGTCAGTTGATAGGGTTGTTTGGGGTTTTTGTCCGAGTGGCAAATCTTCAGGAGAAACAGAGCCCCAGTGAAGAAATGCTGCACCCATGCAAAAGTAACTTGCCATCATTTCATATGATATCAAGGGCCTTTTTACAGTGTAAATAACGTATCCTGGAAGGGCACTCCAAAATTTCCTTTACCTTCAGTTTGAGAGAATGATACCTATTCATGTTACCAGCAATGAATACTTGTAGGAGAACAAGCAAGGCTGGTCTGTCTTATGAACATTGAAGTAGCCACATCCCATGAGTGAAATTCCATCCTGCAAGCAGGCATCTTCTCCTGGTTGATCTTTGGTTGATATTCCAAATCTGTTGATTTGGAAAGGTGATATTTCTGTCACCACCATAGCTATGGTTAATTAGAGAGAGGTCAGTTAGAAGAAGTTATACTATAGGCTCCGGGTATTTTCTGGCCTCTGATATCTTGATGAGATTGGCAGGCAGGAAGGTGGTCAGGAAAAAGCATTTTGCTCTAGAAAGTGAATAGGTAAGACCAGCTCTGAGAACGGCTTTCTGCAAAACAAATGACCAAAAGGTGATTCTTATCCAAGGAGTAAAATTTGAGATGGATAAATATGGTTGTAAAATGTTGTAACTGTCTCGCATTTCCAGTCTTTCCTGGGACTGCAGTGGAATGGCCCAGGAGTCAGAGTGGAAGTAACAAACTCACCAAGTTGCAGTCTCCTGCGCTGTGTACTCGATGCAAGGCAAAGGGTCTCCTCTGTAATGGAAAGAGGAAATAATGCGTGTGTCTAAAGCAGGTTTCAAGTTCAGTTTCTGAGTATTATTTTATTTGCCTGCACCATTAATATTTGCTGTAATGAAGACAGAGACAGCAAAACAGTACATAATTAACAACTTCTTTGTCTTGCTAGGCTCTGTAGTGTGCATTTTCTCCTCTGTTCCAGTGTGGGGAGGAAAGAGAGGGATCTGGTAAGAAAGGAAGCCATGTTCTGCTTTACAGAAGAAACCTTACCTCAGCTGAAGGCAATCTAGCAACCAAAGTGCAGTGTGTGCCCGGAGGGTCCATCCCTGGAGGCTGTGATCGGCACAGTACCTTTGCAGACAAGCATTCACAAACCCATCAGCAGAGAGCTGCCCAGGCATACACTGCGTGGTTACTACTAACTTCTCTGATGGGTGGTTGTCTCTCCTCTTCCTCACTGTTGCTTCTTCAGTAGCTCCGAGTCAGTTCAGTGCGTGCTTTTGTGCTGTTTTTTGCAGCACTAGCTGTGATATGTGGTGGTGGTGAGAAAACTGTACTCAAACAGAAGTCTCTCAAGACTTGGGAGGTTTCACCAGTTCTTGAACACCATGAGGCTGATAAGCTACAACCAGTTCTACCTAAACATCTGGTTGACTCTGTCAGACAGCAGTGTGATTCTGGGCAAGTTTTACACATAAAGGCAGAAGCATTTTCCATCACCCACACGAGACCTGAGGGGTTTTTAGGTAGCTAATGGATATGGCTAGAGACATTTTGTCAAACAAATAATAAAAATAGTAAATTGCTTTTCTTTGTCAAAAATGTGTTCCTAAACATTGTTCTTTATAGATCCTTGAAAAAGATTAGCCTTAGCTCAGGAGCTAGTCCTAAAAACAACTGCAAAATTGAAATGAAAGAGTCAGATTGAGAAACCACCTCTGCTAAGACAAAATACAGCACTGAAGGAGATGTGAATGCAACTCTAAGATTTTTATCTTAAGGTATATTTGCTGTGTTGTGGGAAAAATCTGTTCCATGTGGAGTGAAAGCTTCTGTGGCTGAATTCTGTTTTCTAAAAGATAGCCCCTTTAATGCAATGACAAAAGATTAAGTCTCTGGCATTTCTTGCACACAAAGATGTCTGAAAGCACATGTGGACCACTGAAGTCTCTCTTCAGCAGCCTTGTACTTACGCTCTGTAATTAAAGGCAAGGTCAGCAAAGAATGCCCTCCGTTTCTTATACTCCAGGTCAGCATATCCCTGAGTGAGAAAATAATTCGAAAAAAGTTTTACATTAAGAGATTTGTGGGCCTAAGTAAATTTGCTAACAGAAGCATTCAGAAAACCTAGGCCTCAGATAGGTTGTTTTCTCTGAGGCAATGAATCTTGAGGCTTATGAACAGTATAAGCCAAAGCCTGCAATCAGTTACATCCCTGACATTTTGATGAAAATTTGGGGCCTGTGACCAGGAAGAAAAGTAACATGGCTTGGTGGGAAGGTTTTGGAGTTGTTCATAAACACTACTTCACAAACCATTACACTTACAGGCAAATTTAAATGCAAATCACATAAAAAATTGAATTGAAATAGGAGTGTCACTTCTGCTGGGGAAGAGCTGAATCTCTGAACCGTTTCTTTCATGCTCTAAATGTGAAGATTGCAATATAGGTCTGCGATGGACATGATGGTACCAAGCCTCATACCACCTCGCCAGAGAAAGTATACTGCACCTGCACAATACCCAGTGCTTTGGGCAAAGAAGGGGTCCTCACTGGCTAGAAATCATTAAAGCTGCCGCTGAATCTGTAGAAAGTGCAGGCTTTCAGCTCAACCCCCCCTTGCCCATTTATTACCATGTTATGATAAAGACACGTTCAGTGGTATCTGTTTAAAGGGGCAGTTTACTTATTAAATACCGGAGTTTTCTTTTTGCCCCCTTGGTGTTTACTAGAAGTTGAGCTTCAAGCAGGATTCTCCAGCTATTGAGTATGAATAGAGATGTGGAATCAAATTCCTTTAAATTTTACATCATTCATAATAGGAATAAAATCTGAAATCTGGCACTGTTACTGATACAACTCATAAAGCAGCGTTGATCAGCATCACTGTACAAATATTTATTATTCTAAAATATTCAGAATTTACTGGAACCACTGTGCATACTACAAGCCAAATTTCTCCCTTAGGTTTATTCACATAATTTTCAGTGTAGCAATAATACCAGTAATACTGCAGTTAATGAGTATTGTGTGCACGAATCTGAGGAAAGAACTGGATCCCGAGAGCATGTTTATTTTTGTCATGTGTTACGGATAATATGTTCATTCAGATGCCACCCTTGTTTGTCAGTAGCTGTAACAAGTCCATGCAAAACACATGGAAAAGCCATCAGGCTAGACTAGCGTTGATGCTGTGACCTCTCAGCTTTGTCCCTGCTGTTCCCAGGGCTCCGTACGCACCCTCTGAGCAGCAGGAGCCTCCCTGGGGGAGTGCTACAGCCAGTGTCCTGGTGCCCCAGAGACTGGTGTCACATTGCTGTCGGTTTCCTTTTCTGGCCATTAAAGAGGCAGTAAAGAACAAAGTGAAGATGTCAAGGTGGCCAGCCCAAATTGCCTATTTGGCAGTAAATGTATATGCAAAATCTCTGCTGAGCCACCTGTGCATTGACGTATTTGGTACTTTCCTCCAACTTGTCCATTTTTGGGCCATGCTTAGCAGCACAGTAAATGAGCCCACATTGTGCTCCCTCCTGCCACAGACAAATGATTTTCAGTGCCTGAGCTAACTTGTTTCAAGCTAGTTTAGGTATTTCTACATTGCACTGCATTCTGCAGTGTAGATCTATCCCCACTCAAAACTTTGGTAACTGTGCCTCATTGGTGCTTTCTTTCATCCTCTTCAGTGCTCATACCTCCCATTTGGCAAAGTAGGAGGGGAACAGTCCAATTTGAAGAATTCCCAATGTTCATTCATTTATCTCATGAGAAACAGCCTCAGAGCTAGCTCAGGTGTCGTGGTTTAATCCATCAGGAAAATGACATGTAACTTGGATTGTTTCTATCAGAAAGATGTGAGGAAGAATGAAAGATGTCCTAGTTAAGGAGAATATGAAGCTCTCCTAGAGTATTATAGTTTAATAAGTGATTCTCAAAAATAGAAGATAGATTTGGAAAGTTTTTTTGTACCACAGAAGTGTATGTAGCTAACAACACTAACGTTGTGTAGGTTAATAAAAGGGTCTAAATAGAATTCAGACATTTAGAAAAGGGAATGACGAAATATTGTAGATTCTGTTGACACCCACCCATCTAAATCTTCCTTGCATTTTTCAGTTTAAAGTCTGTACTTTTTTTTTCCTTTTCACGCATCACTTCTATATGACGTTCGGCAGAACACTGCACAATTGTGTGACCTACCTTGTCAATCAGCAAATGACCCTTTGGAGTCCCTTATTTGTCTGTACCTAACTCGTATCTCATCTGTTTGAAAACTTTGATGAGAAACGAATGTTTGTTTGTTTGTTCCCAGTACTTTGCCTTACTATTATCATCACTAGAGCAGGACTCTACAATGCATTTTTCCTCTTCCTTCACTTAGAGTTTCTGCTTATGGCAAGGCTAAGAGTACACATACAAAACTGTTATGAGTAAAGCCCTTTTTGTGGCCCACTCATAACCAAGACCTACTGCCTGAATCTAAGGGAAAGCCCGTCACAAACATTCTAACAGTATTTTGCAGAGTCATAGCAATAAATACTGCCAAAATCCTAGCTCCAAAGACCTTGTGTGAAGTCAGAAGTAAATTAGGATTATAATCTTTCCAACTTGTTTCCTGTTTAAACTTTAGATGCTTACCTCAGTTGAAATCACTAGACCTTTGAGCTTCTCCAGTCACATTTAAATCTCAGTTCAGGTATTATATCCACTAATCAGTGCTGTCATGTATTTATCTTATTTTCTGTCTAGACTTTTTTTGGAAGTTTAAGCATAATACTCCCCTCTGTGGGATCTGAGGATCTGGTATTTATTAGTGACTAGCTCTCTGCCGCTTGTCCTCATTACCACCCTCTGTACATCTGCACGTGAATGAGATTCCTGGCATATGCAAAATTAAAAATGCAGATATGGAATATCTGAAAGGTCAAAACATAGAAAACACCAAAGGCTGGGGAGCCTGACTGTTATATGGACTGGCTAGTACAAAGTGGACATAGTTCAAATATATCAAGGGTGAAATAATAAATAGGAGGGGTTTTTTAACCTAACAATGAAATGTAAACTCATGCTAAAGAATATGTTGAATAGAAATTACTTCAGCTTGTGTCTGATGCTAATCATATGTACCTTGATGAATCAGGACTCACAAGCTTTTCTCATTATTAAATTATTCGTTCTATACTCCCTAATTCCACTGAAGATCAGCCTTTATCTGATCATTTTTTTCTGTGCTTTCAGGAGTATTTCTTTACTCCTGAAATTTTCCTTCAAAAATTTCCATACAGAAAGTTGGTTGTTTTTTTTTTTTTAAATGAAATACCAGTGACATCAAACTTACAGGGTGACCATGGTCCAAACTGAGATCATACTTAGAGATCAGATGGTGACACTTGTCCAGATCTTGGATTTTTCTGGGGAACCAGGGCACTGGAGAGAAAGCAACAAGAGTTAAATGAGATAGGATCAAATAATTTTTTAAGGACACAGAAAATATAAGTTGTGCTGAAGATTACAAACTTTCTTTTCATCAATATCTAAGCATATTCATATCTATGTGTCACCATATGTCAGTAGTTGAATTCGTTTGCTGACAAAACTGGCCAACTGGATAAAAAATTATCTGAAACTAACTTGCACTGATAATATCTCAGTTTTAATTAGTAGAAACAATTTTTAAAGGCAAAGTCATTTCCTTTTAGGCCAAATGAGATGTTCTGTTTGACACAACACAACAAATTTATTTCTACATTTTGGATTTAAGAAAATATCTTGATCATGTCTAAAAAGTAGTCTTAAATTTTCACACTTGTAAAAGTGAGAATATTTTAAAAGGAAAACATGACATTTCTAGAAACAAAACAGGCCAAGAAGTATCTTGACTTAAAGTTCTTCCTTCTAGCTCTTTTCTTTTTTTTTTAATTTTTTAGCAAAATTATTCTAACATAGCAGAATTTCCAGTTTCCTTCCCCTGAAGTGGGGACCTTTTCTGGTGACTAAAATAGTTTATGCTGCTTTCTGAGGTCAGACTGATGCTGTGATCAGACTTAGTGTGTTACAGGTCTGTTTGGGATCACCTTAATCTCATGCCTGACAAGACACTAGGCATCTCTATACTGAATGGTAAATTTAGCTTTAGCCCAATTATATTATATCCAGGCACAGCCAGTTCACAAAGGTATAAGGCTTGTATTGTACAAATCACAGTGATGTTGGGAAATTCCAGTTCTTTCATGCAGTTATGGCCAATTCTGCTATAAGAAGGAAGAAATGCTAGTCTGACAGATGTTTTACATCACCCCAGAATTCTTTTTTGCTGAGCCTTTGTCTTTGGCTGTACCAATGATTCTGCATGCAAGATGCCTGTCCTGCCATCCATGGCCATACCACCTCAAAACATGTACCTGACCATAAGTCCTCCAATGTATGTCCCCATACACAACTTGCCTATCCCTTACTGAGTCCTGGGAGAGGGTAGACAGGCTAAAGGAGAGGGGAGGAACCTCCGTTAGACCTAGGGGCTAGCTGAGCTGAAAGTCCTCTGACACTTTAGCACTCCTGAATTCACCTCAATAGGACCAAAAACACGAAGAGCTTTAAGGCCAAACCCTCCAAATCCCCAGTTCTTGCTGGTGCCCACACCTAAGGTGTCGCTGTGGGCCGCAAATACCAACTCTCTGACCCTTTCATCTTGCAATCAAATGAACTGCTTAGGGCACCACTGAATTCAGGGGTCTGAAACACCCAGTAAAGACTATTTACAAACTAAGGAGTGCTGTGTGTAAGTCTGAGCTAACTTAGAAACAGAAAGACTCTGGCCATTTGCACGCCAAGTATATTAATTCTAGTATCATTACATGCAAAATAAACCTGATTACTTTTACCATTGCTGTTCAAAACCATAAAGAAAAGGAAAATGTAGAGAAAATTATGTCCCTAATATTCCTCTGGTTTAACTATATACACACCCTCTTTTAACAGTCCCTTGTTTTTATTGTAGATCCCAGTACCAGCACACCTGAAACTAACTGCTACTTCTGAGCACAGACCTCTCAGCTCCCAAGGAAATCCTAAAGAAATGCTTCTTCAGCTCCAAAACCCTCTTTGCCTCTCCAGTTTCCCTGATGATAATGATACCCTTTTGATATCCCCACAGTCCCTGACAACACCTTGGCAGGGAATGGCTGTCATCACTAGCCTGAAGGTGAATTTCAAGCAACACCCAAAGGTGTCCAAACAGGACAGTATTAGCTAAAAGGGCCCTGGGGATTTCTGCCTGGTCTTGTCAAGGGTGGGAAACCTCATGGCAATTCTGTATTCAGAGAACTCAGCCTATGAGCTTGACCCTCAGCCTTCTCATTTATCAGGGGCACCTCTGGCATCCTCAGGAGTGCACTAAAGGTCTCTGACATCTTGTTGTGCTCACTGATCCCATACCTGCCTGTAAGCAGGAAAAATACTGGTCTACCTCTGGCAAACTCACTTTCCATCCTGATGACTGGTAGGGATGGTGACTCAAATACAGCACAGGCAGTGGAGCAGCCACTTGCAGCACTTTGCCAGGTGAAATACTGTTCCTAAAGTGCAATCTTTGAAGCTGCACAACCTCCAGACAAGCTTTTCAAGTGCCTGGGAAAATGCCCAATGCTCTGTTACTCCAGATTTGGCAGTGGGTCTGTTCTCTACAACAAGCTTATCCCCTGGTTCTCCCCACCTGCCCTGCAAGCTTTCTGCTGACCCTCTCTCCCTCTTGCACTCTGGAAGCTTCTTCAAGCTGGTTGCATTTAGCTTTTTTCAGTGAAGAAGCAATCTACCTACAGACAATACTACTGGACCCAGATGGCAGTGGACACCACAAACAGGTAGCTACTGCTTCTTTTAACAAAACCAACACAACACATTACAAGCAAATGAAACATTTAGACCCTCTGCCGTATCATTGTGTTCCCATCAAGTGTCTGTGTTTGCCTTGGAGCAGTCAGTTCTCTGCACAGTTCTCAGCTCTCAGCCCACAGTCTTCCTGTCACTGAGTTTCCAGTTTCTCCTCAGCTTCTTGTTTTGCTGCTCTATCCTTCCCATCTCCCTTTTTGCTGGAATGCTTTTCTTATCTCAGTTCCACTGGCTATGATGAAGTGCCTCCCTTTCCACACCAATGGGAATGGTCCCAAATCAGGGAAAACAGCCATGCAGTGAAGAAAAAATGAATGCATGCTCACCTGCTTTCCAGATTAATTAAATTACTATTATGAAGCTAATGCTTAAAAAGTTACTCCAAACAAGAAACAAAACAGCACTAACAGATGTATATGTTTCTTACCTTTGTCTTCTCTGCTAGTTTTCACATCCTCTGCTACTCTTTTTAAGGAAGTGATAAGAATGCTAACATCAGCACTGTGAACTTCACATTCAACAAAAATGTCAAGATCATCAGCAGAGTTCTTGGGCTTTTTGGCTTGTCTGGTTTCAAAGTGACGGATCTGAGTTTCAAACACCTGCAAGAGCCAGATGTTCACATGATGAAGCTTCTCCAAAGACTGAAAATCCAGGTAAGTCTAGATACACTTCTATGACGTCTTTAAAAGGTAACTAAAGGAGGTCTTAACAAGAAGTGCATGTTAAGCAATAAAGCCTAATAATGCCCAGTTTAGAAGGAGCTAAAATACAGGCAGAGCTAAAGATTAAACACTGTAGAATTAGGTAGAGATAGATGGAGATGAAAGATGAGATACTGTTGACTGTAGCATTTCATCTGTGCAAAAATAACAAATGAGTGGCTGGGTAACTCTTAAGACCCTGGCAGAATGAAAGCAGATCTATTGATGTATAATAACACCATAATCATTAAATAATTGCAAACGATTCAAAATAAGTAACTAATAAAATATTTTCTTTTGAGTTATTCATTTTCACAGATGAGAGTGAGCACCTGGTAGGGATACATCAAGTGCCCAGAATATATAATGCCTGTATGGTTTACAGCTCTTATATTCTCTGTATCTCCTACCAAATATGCAGAGAAAATTCTTTGGCTTCTAACACCCCCACAATCTGAGTGCTTGAAATGCTGGCCTGTTGTTTAGCCGTGGCTGGCCACCACAATTGCTAGAAAGAAAGAATAGTTTGGTATCTGCTCTAAACAGCCCTTACATAAAACGATGATTCTTCTAAATGACTGTGTCCAGCTGCTCCCTCCCTCCAGAGCACTCTCCTTCTTCACCTGAAGAGGCCAGCCAACCTCTCTGAGCAGCTGTAGCAAAACAGGGACAATGAGAAAGGAGGAAGGCAGGTGGAGGCATAAGTCAGGCAGGGAGCAGGAGAAGGGTGAGAGAGTGGGAGATGCAGAGTGGAGGAGGTGAAGGCAATAGGGACAGAAGAGAGGGCTCAATGGAAGAAGGGAATGGTGAGGTCTGTACCTCAAAGACTTTGGCTGCCTTAGAGAGCTCAGTCTTCCTCACATTGAAGAGGGTGAGGGTCAGGATGAGAGTGGCTCTGCCATCCTCCCTGTTGGAGTCCAGGCTGCCTTGCCTGTTCAATGACACTATGCCACACTTCTTCTCCTTGCTGGCCTCTTCCTTTTGGCCTGGTATCCCCACCAAGTCAGTCTTCATTTGGAGACAGGGGAGTGGACTGCAGTTGCCAGATGTTGAGTGGAAACTGCCTGAGGATGTGAGTGCTTCTCCCAGAGCAATGGCCAGGGGATGTGGTGGGACTGGAGATGCAGTGTGTCTATGTGGGTGGTGAGATCAGAGCTGCCAGACAGCAGCAAAGCAAGCTCATTGCTACCGTGTTAGGTGTAGGGACATTTATGTTGGCCATGCCAGACACATCAAGGGAAACCGCCTGCGTAGGATATGCGCAAGAGCCCAAGATAACCCTCCTCCTCTGGGTAACTTCAAAGTGCGGCCCTCCTGCTCTGTTTGAAGGTGTCTGCAAGCCGTTCAACCCTGGAGATGGGCTCCTTTGTGGAGAGACAATTAGCCTGAGACCCATTTACATGTCCCAGCCTGGACTGCCCTGCACAATGTCTGAGATTTCCCTTCCTCCCCACCCTCCCTTACCTCACTGGGGCCCTCTCTGCATTGACCATGCCCCCAGGGAACCAAAGGGGCTCTTCCCCCAAACCCTAGCCCAGTCCAAGTGGTGTCCCCTCTGCACAGACCTGATTGTGGTAGTGCCAGAGACACCTGAGCCGGAGTCAAAATTCATTGCCTACTTCTGAGTTTTCCTGCCTACAGGATCTGACCTGTTCTACCCTAGCTCTACAAGAGTTGAGTGCTGCCTCCAGGCTAAGTTCCTCTGTTGGAACTTGTTTCTGTCATGATTTTATCTCCAGCGAAATAGACTTTCAAAAAGCCCAAGGTCACATCTTTCCCACAGCTGGCAGGACAAGCTCAGGGTGGGATTCAGTTCTGCTCCTGCCAGAGCATGGCATCCCCTGACATCCACAAACATGCTTCTGGGTATGACTACCCGCATCTTCATACCCCAAGTTACAGTGTGCTGGAACCTCTGTGAAAGTCATCTTGCAGGCTGACAGAGAAGACCACCTCTCTGTCCCCCCTTTGCAGATGGAGCCATTTCTGATGTGCCCCTTAGCTGATCCTGGCTGGATCACACATCCCAGTGCTATATAGCTCTTGCCTCCTCCCTGGCCAGTGAAGATAAAGACAGCGCAATCAAATTTTGTTCTCCAGAGACCATGACAGCACAGCATTTCCCCTCGGCCCAAGACAGAGCCCTGGGAAGGTCTCAATTCACCCATCTATTGCCTGCCCGAGACAGACAAACCCAAGGTGAATTTTGGCACACGGTGCCCAGGAGGCAGGTCTCAGCACCCTGAGGAACATGGGCCCATCCAGACCTCGGGCACCTTGGGCTTCGCAGGGGCTGGTGAGCGCCAGCCCGGGAAGAGCGGTCGTCCCCCTCGCCGGGCCGTGCCCAGCCCGAGCCCGGCGCCGCCCGAGGGCAGGGCAGGGCGAGGCGCTGTCCGCGGTGCTGAACCCGGCCCGGCTCCGGGCTGCGGCACCCTCCGCTCCGCGGGGTGCCCCGGGTCCCGGCCCCCCCCACCCCCCGGCCCGGCTCATGTCTCAGGGGGCTCCGGGAGGGCAAGGGAGCAATTCAGAGGAGGCTCAATTGCAGCTGCAAACTGAACGGGGCGGGGGGGTGTGTGAAGAAGTGGGCTTTAAGGGGCAAAAATGGCTCTTCCCTCTCCCATGCTTCGCCAGCGGTGTTGGCAAGGCTGGGCACAGGAGGACGAGCTGAGCTGAGTCTGACTATCTGAGTCCAAATTGGGCCTTTCCCACGAAGGGTGGGTGTGTGCATCCCCACCTCCAGGCCACAGGCATGGCACAAACAACGAATGGCACAAGGTCTCCTACTCCAGCTACATGTGGACATGTATGTGAAAGCCCTAGGGCTCAAGATGCATGTTTAAGGCACTGGTGGCAAATACTGGCAGAGCAGGGACATCAGGCTCCTATGGCTGTCTTTACACTCTAGTGTCAGAGTTCCATCTCTAAATATTTGTATAGCACTAATCAAGGTTCTGCGTATGAACTGAGCTTTCTCTATAAAGCCAGACTGGACTCATCAGCCAGTGTGAAAATTGAAGCAGCATAGGCAGAGCTTACAGCACAGCTTTGCAGCCCTCTGCAGAAGCAGCACAGAGAGCCCTGGTTCTCCAGGTGGTGAAATATCCTTGCCTAGCCAGTGGACACTCCAATACCACCTTGAATCCATGCTTGGGACAGGTCCAGGAAGGCCTCACCCATGATGTAAGTCAGGTCTGCTGAGACATCCCAGAGTCCTGCTTTTAGCACTTTTGGGGACTTCTAGGCGTGGAGGAGGAGAGGTCTCGGGCTGGGTCCTGCAGTTTAAAGGGCTATGCAAGGACTGGAGCACAGTATGTCATCCTTTCCCATGGGGACAGGCAGCTTCTCCCTGCAGAAGGTGGGGCTCTCCAACCCCAAGAGTAGGCTCACCCCCTCTTGTGCAGCCCCTGGGGTGGGTGCTTTAATAGGCTATGGCTGATCACCACAAACAACCTGCCCATTTTTGATGTTACCATTGCGGATATCTCCACTGTGTATGAGCACAGTGCTATTCATTTGAAATGGCTATGGCATTAATATTTCTGTTTATTTAGGTTAATTTAAATGGTTACAGTTCAACATTTAAAAGTCTTTTCTGCCAACTGCCAGCATGGTTTGAAGCAGCAAAGAGACAGACTTTAAAAGAATGCACTCCTGTGGAGTGCTCCTGCACTTAATCCCTCTTTCAATAAGTTCTGCATCCTTTGGGGAATAAAGTGTCCCTTCTCCAAGGCTTCTGTCAGACTTAGGCATCTTAGGACACCCAGAGGAGACCACGTCCCTGTGCAACCTGTGCTGACAAGCCTCCCTCCATCACCATCACTGACCTTGGCCAAGGTCACTGAAAAGGAAAGGGGCCTCATGAAAGGGCTTCTTTCATCACCTGAAACAGAGCTGGAGATGGGAACATGAAGAAATGCGACGATAGTGGGATAGAATACAGGAAGGTTACTTAAAAGATTAACTTGGGTGGGATAGGTTGGTCAGAGTAGCATACAAAGATGTAGAGTATGCAAAGGTAGAGCAAGCAAGACTTTGCTGTGCATTTCTAGGTAATTACACTCATCAAGAGATTTTTTTTTTTTTTAATATCAGTTTCATGATCTTGTCTGGATGCATGACAATCAGCCAGTGCAGGAGAGTGTTTTCAGAGTTGGAACACATCTCAAATGGGCATTCCCCCCACCTGTTATTTAATTATGATTGACCTGTGTGGTTACCTTACACAGAGAAGTTAGACTGGCCAGATAACGCAAAAAGCATTTTGCTACACAACTTCTATTTTCTTTAAGCATGGAGATAAGAAGTCACCCATTAAGAAGTCCTATTTAAAATGCAACTTATGTGTACTATTTAAAGCACATATGCACAAGCTAATTTGTTCTGCAAGAAAACCTACTTTCAGTATATTTCCTCTGCTTTTAAAACTGAACCTTTAACTTTTTCTCATCTCTTAGTCTTGCTGAACAGCTATGTTATGCTGCTTTGGCTGCAGTTATTGCTCATTTAAACCTGCATTAAAGGGACACAGAATCAGACACGTGGCAACAATACTCTTTAACCATTCCACTAGCACATAAAGACAACCATGAATCCTGGGTTCTCAGTACCAGTGTAGATTTACTGCTGCTGTCACTTGTAACAACAGCCAGAAGCAGAGCAGCTTGGAAAGCTGTCTGAGGATTAGTTTGAAAGACTTCACCCTCAGGATGAAATTCTCTCTTTGTGGTACTCAGTTACCTTATGGGTCCTATTATATTAAGAGAGAAAAATATGGAGTACTTTCACACTGAAAATACATGCCAGGCAAAATTGAAAGATCTACACAGACATTGTCATGAGAAAAAAAGGAAGAAAAAAGATACAGAGATAAAAAAGCTTACTTCAAAGCACCAAAATGATACCATTTTGCATAAGTATATGTCTATTGAAAAGGGTTCCAGCTGGTATCCTTAGATTAATGTTATTACCCACCATAAATATAATGGAAACAGATGTACCTTCTATCTTCCTAAAGGATGATGCTTACATTAAAGCTCCATTGATTTTCAAACCATAAATATGAGAGTAGTACAATAGTAGGTATGAGACTCATGGACTTTCAAATCCCTCTCCATCTTTCAAACTTCTAAAAGAAATGTGGCTTCTGAACCACGTTAGTATCATGATGCAGAATTGTTTCAAGCTGAAAATAGTGTCCTGCTTTGCTTTGCTCCATTCTGTTCCAGTGCACAAGTGCTGATCTCCTTCCCCCTTCAACTAGGGAGCTACAGAGAGGCTTTATATAATATGGACCAGTCCAAGAGGGCATTTTGCTGCTTTGAGTGAAAGTTATTGGATAAAATACAGAAATAGCTTCCTGAACAGCAAAGCTCTTCTCTCTCCATGGCTCAGCCATTGGGTTAATCTGGAACCACCCTTGTTCCATTTGCTGCTTCAGTTGAGCTGTACTCCAGGAAGAATAAAACTGCTTTCACCAAAAAAGGGAGAGTAGACCTCAAGTGGGAGAAGGAAGGAGACTCCAAAAAGTATCATGACTTAGGGGCTGTCTTGAAAGATATCATGTTTGGGTTTGAATGCACTCAGTCTGGGATACAGCTAACCCAGGTCTTCCATAGCTTTGGTGGGGGCTCTAGCCACAGATGCAGTGAGTTAGGAGTTGGAAGGCTCTGATGCCTTCACTGCATTGTAAGAACTACTTCTCCTCCATTTCCAAGGTGTTGGTATCCACCTTCTGGGTTGTGAGTCCAGACAGTTAGGAGACACCTTCTAGCTGTGTTGAATAAAGCGCTCTCAGAGAAGAACACACACAACACAAGGTAGCCTTCACACGTCAGCCTTCCACAGTGAGTAGCTGAGTATATCTATTAAGAGATGTCTCCCCTTTCTGTAAGCTGGCTGGTCCTAAATTAGCTCTGAATCCATGATGTTCTACAACATTACAGCCAGCACAGCTCTGAGACTGCACTAATAAGGCCTTGATGCCCTGTTAAAACATCTGCATAGTTTCTTGCTTGCACAAAGTATTGACAAACTAACCTCACAACCAACTGCAAAGAGCAACATAGACTTGCCTTTAGGTAACTCTCCTCCAAAAGGGCTTTTTTGTGGGTATTGTATTGAGGCACAGACTCCATGCACTGAGTAAGCAGTTTCAGTGCCTTGCTTAGGGACTCTGCTCTGCAGACCAATGACACATCACAGCATAGAGTGTTCCTGACTTGCACAAACTTTTTTGGGATTGTTGCTTGTGCAAATACATTATATTTACCCACGGTGATAAATCTTTGTTAATGAGGCTGCAGCATACTTGCTGTCTTTTCCGCTAGCATCTGTGCTTTGTATCAATGACATCACCTTTTTAGGGAAAAAAAAGTATCTCAGGATAGAGGTGCTTGTGTGTAAAAGTAGAGGTACAGAGGGCCAAGCAGTATATGTACAGCCCCTGAAAGGTGTAGAGTTTGGAACTCCATGGGAACATTGCACAAATGTGAGGGACTGAGGGGAGAATGACTGTGAGAGAAAGCAAGGTGGATTAGTCTGTTAGTCATTGCCATCCTGGCCTTGGGCCCAGGGTGGTAACGCAGCCTCACAGCTGCTGCAGACTATAGCTCTGCATGGTGGAGATCTCCTTCCGCTAACCTTTGGCACAAGAGATATGGAGGCTTTCCCCAGATTCCCAGAACTAAGGTCATTTTTATGCATTAGTGAGAAAAAATGGATTAGTGTCTGAAGGCCAAAAGAGTCAAGGGTCACATGCAGATGTCTATTTCTCTGCTAATCTATAGTAATTAAGATATATAACATAAGCATTCATGCAGTACACGGGAAGATAATAGACTGAAGCTAGATGAAGACTGGCATTTGCACATGGCAGCTTCTGGTCAGTAGCCAGTGATTAGCAAGTTACAGAAAAATCTTCATTTTATCTTCTGGAGGGCATTGCAAAGGATCCCCATCTCACCTGCAAAGGAAATAATCAGAGCAGTTAATTCTACAGCTAGCCCATTTCTAACACTCCTGTATGTATTTACCCTTTATATCTATTCCCTGAAAGAATAAGGTGAGAAAAGAAGTACTGCATTGGACACATTTATTAGGGTCTTACTGGAGTAAGGTCTGCAGAGTCAGCAATTTGCCTTCATCAGCCAAACAATGATGGCTCACAGGACCAGGGGTTCTGGCTCTTAGAAGGCTAGCCAATGTTAGGGGGAAAATGTATCAGGAAAAAGGTTACAATGGCAAAAGAAAATGTGATTAAAGCCAAGCTTTTCCTTTTCTTCCTTACTGAGAACAGCTAGAGCCGCACATCAGAATCCACTGCAAGGCCTTCTGGCCTTTCCTAGCACCTCCACTAAAACTGGGTATTTCAGATGTAACACACTATAGTCAAGTGGTAATGCTATTTTGAAGCTTGGCTAGAATTAGGAAGCATTTTTTGCACCAGAAAGGAGACGTGTGCTGCTTTATCTTGGTCAGGCTCAGAGCATTAAATGCAACCAGATGATATCCGCTTTGTGGTTGCTACTTCTGATCCAGGTTTTGAGGAATTCAAGGTAACAAATCTGTAGTTCCTTACTATTGATAGTGTCAGCTAAGTTCTTCAGCTGCTTTGCATTGTCCAAGACCTCAATCCTCTGGGTGTAGGGATTGTACCGAACAGAGAAAGGACGAGGGATCGTTTGAGCAAATTTCCTGAGGCAAAAATACAAAAACATATACAAACTTGAAAAGCTCCTTATTTTCAGTAACTCACTCTTTTCTTAGTGTGTGTATTTGTTAATGAGAGGAATAAGAAAATCTGTGAGATGAAGTAACTGAAATTCCTGCTGAGTGATCTGAGACCTACAGCATTCTGCAACACACTTGAATCTGCATTTGTCCTTACCACCTTTGGATTTTTTTCCAAACAGGACTAATTATGCTATTGGCATGGCAACACTGTTCCTGGTATAGGTCAACTATGTAGCTATTGGGATTTGCCAGACTTGAAAACCTCATTTTCTTTTCAGTAGTGCAAAATATAGGAATTCTGATCCATGTCTGCAATTTCTGGGAAAACAAGGCCAAGTACATATGCCATCCTGGCATACCAAGGAGCAGGCAGAGAGCTAACTTTTGGCATGGTTGGTAGTGGCTTCTAGGTCATTGCAAAGATAGGAGATAGTCAATGGAGTTAAGCAGCATTCTTACCACCCTTTATTTGCAGCCTTCCCTGCTGCAAAATAGTTAATTCCATGGCAGAAGCATTAAGATTTTGGTATCTTGGGAAAACATTAATTTGCATAACCACAGAACTGTGGAAAGGAGGTCTCTGAATGGGATGAGATGGCCAGAGCTATTGTTCCGGGCTCCTTGTAGACCCCAGCAGGATACTGGCTTATATATCTGCTTCAGATTAGTAAAGTTATTGCTGAAAGAGGAAGGAAAGCACGCAGGAGTTGCCTATGGAGCCCTACTATACAGACTGTGACTCAGCGTGGTAAATCCCATATGCCCAGAACAGTGGAATATGCTGCATGCCACCTCCACATTGCTCCTTCAGTGTAGTCCTAATTATTATCAACTCAGGCCATTGTCTCAAACAGAGTTCAGTGTGAGTAGGCCACAAGGTGTGACAGTGGAAAAAAATAATGTTGGCTATGATTAAAGTGTTTAGCGGCACTGGTCCAGTTTTTCTAAGATAAGAGATCAACGTTAGAAGACAGTCTTCCTAAGTGTCAGCTGAAGGTAAGATCCTAATTAGAAGATGAATGTCTTAAGCTGAAATATTTTAGGTCAGCCTCAGACTAATTTTTCAGGGATATTTTCTATTACACACAAACACACATGTCCAGGTGCAAGCCATGAACACAGGCACTGGACTAACACCTAGGCGTCTATTTCAATTTAACCACTTTTCCAACTTGGTCACTGAAAAAATTAAAGAACCTCCCAGATAGTTTGTGTAGAATAATGTAATCTTCCACTTTCTCAAGGAACCTGCTATTCAGTTAGAGAAGTATACAGAGAAGATAGAAACTGTGTGCAGTATATTAATAGCACAAACCAGAAGAGAAGGCAAACTTTCTCATGTATTACCCCAGAGAAAAGGGGAGAAGGAGATGCTGCAGGCTCATGATGACTGAGGAAGCAGCAGGGGAGGTAGCTAGGGAGACCTTGGAGCTGGGGAGCCTGGGGCAGCAGAATATCTTGGGTCTCAGTATGTGTTTATCTGTGAACGGGAGAGACAGAGAAGAGACTGCAGGTCTGGGACAAGTCCCTGTGTTGTATCTCCAAGCTAAAAATTTGTTGAGTGTGAACCAAGGCGAACCCCCAGTGGCTTGGCTAACATCCAGAAATATGGTGATGGTTTTTTTAAACAGAAGTATTATTGTGAGGTGGAACCCAGGCTGAACCCCAAGCACAGTCTGAGCCATTCCTGTTTGAAGAACCAGAACAGAACCTGGACCATTATTTCAAAGTCTTGTTGAACTGGAACTGAATCAGTATTTGAGTCACAGATGACTGAAAGATTTACTGTGTAGCCCTGTAGTCTTATAAACACACTGCTGGTAACAAGCTGGAGGCTCTGTATTAAGCTAACCACACAGGCCTCAGGACTGGGGTTATTAGGCTTGCTTGGAGTTTTGTTTAGCTGTAATAACAATTGTCTAATGACCATGTAGCTATTACCTAATTTGTTTTAGTTTTGCTTAATTCTGAATAATTGTGTGCTATAATGCCTATCATTAATAATTTTTATACAGGCAGGAACAGCAAGTAGTTACGGTGTACATAGTGAACTAAGTCTGACCCTAAAGTAATGATGCAGCATAAAGGAGCACCAGCATGGGCTGATAACAGAGGCCTTAAAGGCATGACCATAGGATGATGCTGGTGGTCCCTGGGCTATCAACAGCTCCCCACTGGTCAGTTATTCACAGTAAAGCAAACTTAGGAGCTAAGTTAAAAAAAAACAGTTTTAGAGGGAACAAAAGGGACAAAGAAAAAAATATTTAACATAAGTAGTAAAGTCAGAAGTAATACAGATTTGCAGACTAATGTAGAAAGAGCAAGATGTCAAGCATCTTAGAAAACATAAAAATGGCCCTGAGGAAACTTTGGGATGAGGAGGAAGAAAGGAAGCATCAACACCACCCACCTCTTCACAAAAGAGAGGAAGAAACTCATTTCATTAATTTCACAGCCCTGCTCTGAAGACTTCAAGATGCTGATTACTTGACAACTCTCCCCCCCAGCACCCCCAGACTGAAACTGTTGACCTGAGACACAAAAGAAAGTGTAAGGGTGAGCATAGCTTCAGAGGAAAAGAAGTAGATACTAGGAGACTTTTTTGTACAAGAACTTTTAGCTATAGTATTGTTAGAGACTTGTTTTGCATTAGTTACCTAGCCTTGACCCTAAGTGTTAGTAGCACTGCAATTGGACTAATAATTTTTTGTTGCGTTTTGGTTGTACAGATGAAACTCTTAATCAGACTAACCACAAATTCTTGTCTTCATGCATAAGGTATGTTCCCCTTATTGCCCATAACAAGATTTTGAGTGTAGCAACTGCTTAGTCTCTCTAAGCATTGCACAACTTTTTCTAATGCCTCTCAAAATATTACTGTCAACCCAAGACCTGTTATGGCAACGGGATCAACTGTATTGGCAACAGACAAGTAATTGAGTCTTCTGTGGACTGACTGGATTACCTTAGCTTTTCTTTTGCATCTTTAAAACTTTCAGCTACATAGTAGACAGGCTGGAACTCAGTAACAGGGTACTTCTGCACAGCAGTCTTCTCCAAGACAAGAGGCTGAATCTCAGGCTCACTTGATAAACAATACTATAAGCAAAAAGGTAAGAAATTTATTTAAGTTAAAAAGTGCTTGAATTTGCTGTGAAAGAAATATAGAGCTACTGAATGCCCCCCAGTTTCAGACAGGAAGGAGTTGCTCCTGTGGAACACAAGGACAATGTCACTAGGAAAGAAGCAGGTATGAGTCCCCTGTGTATGTATACACTGACACATTTATTAGAGCTCTTCAGTGAAGTATGATATTTCATGCTACTTCTATGCACAAAGTATGAAGCATAATAAGGATCTGAAGACATTCAGAAGGAAATTTGAGCAATTATAAACACCTTTGAAATGTTCTTTTAGAGAACACACCTGCAGCTCCCCAAATGAAGACAGCAGCCCTGCACCATACGCCTTGAGTGAATCGCCTTCCTTACATAGTCCAAACTCCACTGTAAACCAATAAACCTAGCAAGAAAATTAGACAGAAACATATGATTCCTTGATCAAAAAGAGTAGGTACACATCATTGATTTGAATACGTTTGGAGTTTGCATTTCTATTTAAAATGTTACCATGTGTCAAATATCAACTGTATAAATACAATAAATGTCCCCACAGACTGAAATTCTTTTCCTGGAAGGGGCATTCTGATACACTCAATGTGCCTGACAAACACAGTTGTGTTTTACTGTGCTTACATTTGTCAGCAGAGCAGAGACAATGAAACTATAGCAATAAAATTTGATTTTGGCTGGCCAACCCAGTTGAAGTTTGAACCTTAGTTGATATAAGTTTGTGTCCTGTTTCACACAGAGGGCTTCTAGCTGCAGCAGCGAGAGAGAGAAGGGGCTATTAGTGCAATATTGAAGGAAGGTGGTGTGTGGCCTAGCTTGACTCCTTGGTCTGCCATTTTGAAGAGATACCTGCTCTGGCTCAGAACTACCTCGTTTATCAGAAGCAGCAAAGATGATGCAAGGCTTTGCCCAGGTGAGTTGGCACTGGGGACATTAATCTCATAGGCATACCCTTGTTTTTATTTGAAGTTTGCAACTCTGGGTCTCAGTAATCTCAGTGTAGGATTCGGTGAGCCACACTGACTGCAGAGGACATTATCTGCCTGACAGGGTGGAAGAGAAGAGACACTTGCAGGTAGAACAGCTACTGAAGCTGCCTCCTGAAATTCCCTGTGGGGATGTAGTAACATGTAATCTCTTCTTGCCCAATGTGTTTGTGCTGCAGGAAATCTTGTCTGGGCTTCTGTGTTTAATCAAAACTGTCACTTTGAATAAGGGGTGCCAAAGCTATTTTCCTTTAATGCAACTGTTTCAGGGTGGGGTTTTCCAATCATGGACTTCACTGTGTTCCCATTCAACTCTATGGGAGTTCTATCAGTGACTTCAGTGGCAGCAGAATTAAGACAACAGAGGGTGCTTTGGAAAATTGAGCCCTCATTTATTAAATTACCGTAGCGAGTTTCTCGATGAAATCATCCGGAGCTCCCAGAGATGCCAGTCCAATTTCCTGTAACAATAAACCATTATTCTTCAAGCTGTTTATTGCAAACATTCTTCCTGTCTCATCTTATGTAATTTCTCACATTTTAAATGTTACCATCGCTTACTACCACACACAAATGTTTACAGAACATGTTCCTATCATGCAACATCAATTTTAAACCAGAAACATTTCCAGAAATGAACAAAGGGTCTTGTCCAAATGTCATTTACAAGGCATGATCCTTTGTGCCTGGTACAAAACCCATTAAGGTCAAATAAAATTTTCCTCTTGCTTTGACAGGCTTTTGATCAAGTCTACTATGTACATCTGGGAGAATGATACAGTCAAAAGGAGGTAAATCAATCACACCCACACACCTTAAATATTTCTCTTTGTTTTGATGAGCTCTGATTGCAGGAGTTTTCCTGGAGCTTTAAATGAGTTATTTTTTCTGAATGATAGGGCATGATTTGAAAGCGCTTATTCATACCTTGGTAGCTAATGAAGAATTTCCTGGGAGGCATGCAATAGCTGGATTCAGAAGACAGCCACAAAAGACTGTATAAAAGCAGGTTCCTTTCTCAGTTTGCTCCAATGAGGACTGCACAGTGCAAAAATCAGAGCACCCCACACACACACACCAAGAGCATGGGAGCAGCCATCAGCATGTCAAATCCTAATATGCCAAGGTTCAGTGGGGCTTATCTTGAAGGAAAACACAGTTCTGGGAAAGGGCAAAGCCTGAGGGCAATACTGAGTGCTTACTAACTACAGCACATGGACTTTTATCTTTTGAGTAGGATGTTACATTAAGTCCATTTTCCCTTCCTTCCTACCCTCCTTCCTTCCTTCTTTCTTTCTGTCTTTATGGCTTTCTCTGTTTGTGTCTTTTCATTTTTTTCTGGTAAGTTGCAGCCAAAAGTTTACTCCTTCACCGAGGTTTGGCTTCTTTTCCAGAGACATTAACACTACCAAAGAGAAAGCTCCTCTCCAACCTTCTCCCATGCTTGCAGCTGGGACAGTTCCTCACTTTACTCAGCCTCCTCTGTGGCTTCAATAGAAAAGAAAAAAAAATCTCCACTTTCCCTAACATTTGGACTGCATGGTGGGGCAATAATTCATCTGACTCATGAGCCATTTAACTTTGCTCAGAAGGATCAACATCTACAAAAAGGCTTTTAGATGATGGCTTCACAAAGGGTTTGCCTGTAAAAAAACAACTCACATAAGACAGACGTTTGGAGTTTGAGTGTATGAGTTCACCTAAGTGATTTGTGTCAAGATTTCAAGCAATAAATAAATCAGCTTCAGCCACTCTTAAACAGTATGCTTAAAGTTGAATCTACCCCACCCCTCAAAACTCTTCGTTCATCTGCTGAATTACCTAGTCTCTGGTGTGTTCAATTATGTAAATAGTATAACCACCGAGTAACTTACCTGGGAAAACTGAGCAAAACTGGGATCAGCAAAAAGAGGCACATGTCCTAGCAGCTCATGGCAAATATCACTGCAGGAAAACATGACATCTGAATAATTTTAATTTAGGAAAAGTCCAGCAATGCTGGATGAATGCCCTAGAGTCAGCACATAGCCAAGAGTGCAGTGCATTTGCTCCTACCAGCAAATAATGCTCAAGACTCACGGGAAAACCTTTTGTTCTAAAATTATTCTTGTGATGGAAACGCTTGCACACTCCAAGGTTTTCAGTGCTTTTATGATCATACATCCCTCAGAGGAAGGATGATACATTATTTGTTTTTCCTTATGGAAGAAAACTATCCATTCAAATGCCCCCCCCCAGCTCAGGAAAGCCCAGAAAGAAATCAATCACCCCACCAAAGAGAACATGGACTTTTCAGTCTCAAGGACAAGAAACCTCTTTAGATTAAGCTTAGGCTACTAAGACAATTCACCATGGTGTCAACATGTACCACAAGAGCTCAACTCCAGTCCCTGTTCAGGCCCACAGCCTCCCACTGAGAGGTAGAAGCTCACCCTTCCTCAGGCAGGACTATTTTCATTGCAAGGTGAAGTTGGCAGCTGGACAAGCATATCTGGGGAAGAATTCACCAAGGGACTGCTAGATTTTTCAAAGACAGAGAAGTGATTTGGTGAGATGGAAAGGGTAGAGGGATAAGATGCTCCCAGGAGGGCCAGGTCTGTGGAAGACATTTCACCCTGGCTTTGTGCAGGATGAGAATGGGGTGAGCAGAAGCAGGAAGGAAAATGAGGGATAGAAAATTGGAGGGGAAAGGAGGTTGTGGGAAGCAAAGAAACGGTAAAGGAGGAGAGGAAAAATTGCAACAATAAGAAGCAGAGGAAGAAAATTGTTTTGAAAACGGCAAGCGGAAAAGGACGACGGACAGGGACTACAGCATAAAACTGAAAAAGAGAAGAGACCAATGATCTTGGCTTCTTCTGACTTGCTGCCAGAAGCTTGCTTGCAACATGTTGAGTCATTCCTGCACTAGATTTCTCACCACTGTTTGGGTGCTAATAGCTAAGCTAAATGCCTTTGTACACATCCCAGCCACCACACAAGCATGTCCTCAGTAGCAAAACTGTCTCATCAGTCCCATAAGAACTTGCAGAAGAGGTTGCAGCTTGTTAAAAGACTAGAATCTTCTAAAAATGTTTTCAGAAGAGAGCAGTCACTTGGCTGCTCTCCATCAGCTCTGTTCCCAGGGGTGCTCCAGAGTCCCTCATAGTTATTATCAGTTGGGCTGACCCCGCTGTTTGTCTGCTGCAACTTTACACGCTTTCTGTGCCAAAGTACTTACGGCTCTGGTGTGTACATCGGTTTGGATGCATGGCGAATATACTGCGTAGAGTGGAACACTCGGAATGCCAGCCCAGCCAAGAAATCACGAGAGGAGAGCAAGCCTGCAACAGGACGCAGGCGAAATCCAGTGCAGGCTGAAGGGACAAAAAAATGGCATCTTAAAAACAGCTAGTGTGTTTGATTTATCCTTATCCATACTCCTCACAGTGGAAAAAGTTTGTTAATTGCTTTCTTTGCTCTCCTTATGTTAAACAGAGTTTAACTGTGAAAGAGCAGGGAATTTTCTACCCATGTATACCACTGTCACAGTATCTGAGCATCCATACCATTGCACCCCCAGAAGTTTTAGAGAGGGACCTGGGACACAGGCTAAGTGGTGTGCCCAAGCACTATAGGGAGCTTGTGATAAAGCAGGGACTGTTTTTCCATCTCTGGAAGCATCACCCCAACTGACAGCTGAGGCTTTTCATTTGATTTGGTTCTTCTATATGCTTCAAACTTACTCTGCAAGAATTTTGAAATATCTTCAAGCTGGGGAATGTTGTCCTCCCGGTAGCCACAGTACTTCTCCAGCAGTGGGAACACGTGGTTGTGTTCATAACAAGCATGAGTTGGATAGAGACTCTTCAGCTCCCTGAAGACAGTGCCCCATGTTTTCTTTTCTTCTTCTGTGTAGGTGACTCGAGGAATAGGTTGGCCACTAGAAAGAAAATGGATACCCACTGTAGGAGTATCAGAGAAAATGTCCTATGCCACAAGCATCATACTCAGGAGCTTTACATGGGCTGGCCAGGAGCTGCTGGTGCAGGAGAGGAGATGCCTCTGGTCTGACATGCAGGTGCAAAAGGAGCCTCGCTGGCTCCTAGACACAGGCGCAGAAGGACTGTACTGACCTCAGCTGAGATACTGGCCTTTAGACAACTCCTTGCATTATTGTGGTAAAAATAAATGAGTGCTTATTTGTCTTGTCAAGATGTTCTTCTAAAAATATTTGCTGGCTGTTGGTTTCAATTTATTTGCATTTCTAGATATGGAGCAGCTGTTGTATTTCTTGCTCTAATACATATTACATTAATTGTTTTGGTTACAAAAGGGAAACCATCAGCTCCAGAAAACTCTGTTTCTTGGAGGGGCAGAGAAATTCTGATCTGTGTTTTATGCTGTAACAGATGCAGACTCCAGCCAGTTTGACTTTTTATAATTGTAATGAGTAATTTTGAATCAAATCCCACCCTCAGGCCTCCATGTGCTTAGCTCATGTTGAAGTTAGCAGGAATTAGACAATCATAAGCAATGTAGTTTGGCCTCCTGTGAATAGTCAATTCCTTAGCAATAAAGATAGGGCCATAGGTGAATCCAGCAGCTTTGAAAAATCAAAGGGGTTTAAGTAACTTAATAGGGTTAACATCACTGCTGGAATAATGCTGGAGCTTTCCAAGCCCCAGAGACCCATTGTTAAACTCTTGATGACACCCCACCATCTCCCACTCCCTCATTTTTTCCTTGAGCCTCAGGGCAGCTCCTCTGGAGCATCACCATTTTCTGTCTCTCTGTATCAGCCCTCCTTGATCTGTGGAGCTTTAAACATCATGTTGAATTATGAGGATTGCTGGGGGATTTTTGTTCCTATAGCACTCCTAAGTAATCCTCAACTACCTTCCAGGGCTACAGGGAGAAGCTATGGCTTAAAAACCTTTCAAATTTCAATTAAAAAAATTCAGGGATCAACAGGGCCAGAAGCAAAGGAAGGCAGAGGGAAGAGGAAAGCTAAAAGCAAAAAAAAGAGAAGTCAGGGAAATTAAGCATTCAACAAAAACAATGGGTAAATGTATTGGGAGAGAAGGCAAAAGAGCAAAGGCAGAGTAGAGAGACAAACAGCAGGAGGAAA
This sequence comes from Pandion haliaetus, assembly GCA_013401275.1. Lineage (NCBI taxonomy): Eukaryota > Metazoa > Chordata > Aves > Accipitriformes > Pandionidae > Pandion > Pandion haliaetus. The sequence continues at coordinate 36,341 of VYZV01022104.1, read as the reverse complement.
GAGGACAAAATGAGTGCAAAAGAGGGGACACAGAAGAGGATGAAATTGATGGTGGGAAGAAGAGTACAAGACAAGCAACCACAGACCCACCCCACCTTTGTAGCTGGGTAGCACCTTCACAAGTTAAGCCCATTTGCCTTTTCAGATACTTCCCATGAAGCCTGATAACTTTGGTTGTCCCTCTCCTCCCACCCGGTCCTCTGCATCTCTGTCCCACCATGCTGGAGACACCCCCTTGGCCTCTTCTCCCCACTGTAGGCCCTGAAAGGCATGTCTGCCAGGCGTAGCACCCAGGACAAAGCCATCCCAGATCCATCTGAGCCATCCTGAATCAACACCCAAAGTCACAAAAAAACTACATGCCTTCTTTCCACGAGCCCCAGAAGCCCAGACGTGGGCTTTCACACCCTACTTACTGCTCTGTTACTGAAAGACCTCATTGGAAAGCCCAAGAACTTCACATAAAAGGTGCTTTTAGGACATAGGTCCAGTTCTGTTTAGGCTGTTTCCAATGTGTCTGAGGATCTGGATAACAGACTAAATTTTAATTAGTTACATCTTGGAATATAATGGTTTCATCTTCCTAAGATGGTTTCAGTTTGAATCTTGGGGGGGAGGGGGTGGTTAACATGTTTTTTGGTTTATTTCTATGTAGGATTTGGTGAAAGCCTGCAAACTAGAGAGCAGAATTTGTTATCCATTATGCAGGCAAGATGAATCTTCTGTGAGATACCTACAAATCAGCACTAGATCCATCCACATCTGGCCACAAAGTCTTATCCAAATTTCCTAGCTATAAACTGGGCTCCTGACTTTTTTCACCTGACTTTTTTCACCTTCCGTCAGTCAGTCCAATTTTGTCTCTCATTTTGTGATTAGATTACTAGCTCTTTGGCTCAGGGACTATCTTTTCATCGCAGTCCTGTGCAAAGTGGAGCCCTAAATGTACAACATATGTTACTTTATCCTTTGCAATCACAATTTTTACCAGTCTCAGCAAGAATCAGGCCCAGTAGTACTGATATAAATGTGTGAGTGGCTCTGGGAACAGAATTTTATCTCCTCCAGATCTGATCACTGAAAGCAATCAAGCAAGCCTATTCTAATTGAATTTATCATCTCTATTCATTTATTTTTCTTGGGAAATGAGAGCCCAAATTGCTGATTGCAGCTGGGTCAGACATGATAAAAGTAGAGTATCAGGCACTGGATTAGCATCAGAACCATAAGTTATTCATTATTTTAATAGTGTATGCAGCTCCTGCTTTAATATAAATGATAGGCACTCCTCCCCCAACCCTGTTTAATGGGGAGAATACCAGAAGCGGCTTTATTCATTGCTCAGGTCTTTGTAGTAGCAATGGAGTCTGCTGCTCAATTAGACAACAAAGCTGGGGAAGAGGGGTGTTGTGGGGAAAGAAGGGAGGCAACGTTCTCTTCTGAACGTGTGCCTGGAAAAATTTACTTTTGTTTTACTGTGATTTCAGGATAAATGCATGAACAGGAAAATTTAAACACATGGCAGAGAAAAGCCAACAGCAGGAGGATGCTTGTGGAAAAATATGGATTGCCAGCAGGGTGAGAGCTCTACGAGAGGGCAGGAGATGTGGGCTTGCTTTCTGCCCATGCACTGAGCACTCACTGTCTGTAGTTGTAGGCGATATCTGCAAACTCCTTCCTCCGGGCCCGGTACACAGGATCTTTAAACCCCTAAAGAGAAACAGAGATGATAAGTTCAAGTGCAGATGGGAAACAGCCTTCCTCCCACTGAGCACCCTCGGGCACGGCTGGCGCAGTCCGACAAGTGCAGGAGGGTGAGCAGGGAAGCTGCCTCCGTCCTGCCCAACTCCGCTCACACAGGGCACCCACCGATCCTTGCCGGTCTGCGGGGACACCAGAGCAGCCGTTCAGCCTCAGCCTCCCAGCACCTCTTGCCCCCCCAAAGTCCTTTCATTTTCTCATTTCCACTTGCTATAAAAAAGGGCAATAGCTCCTTTACAGCGCCAACAAGGTGCTCCTTCCTGAAAGAGCAACACACTGAATTAACGGCACTCAGATAACCATGTCCCTCTGGTTTCTCATGAAGCTTGTTGCAGTTCCTGGCACAGCGGGGCTGATCTAGAGAAGCAGAGTTAAAACACGCTAGAAATACACTCATCAACTCAGTCAGACATTTTAGGCGGATTTTCAGCATGAACCATGCTTAAAGCTGCCCATTTTCAAACTGTTAGAAGAACAGTAGGCACTTAGCAAGCCAAAAAGGCCTATTTGCACTACAAATTCAACCATTTGAAGGGATTTAATTATACAGTGAATGTCTAATAGACCTTGTGGTTGGGAGCTTGACCTTTGCAGCTAATTACCAATAAAACCAGGGATAAGAAATGTAATCTCTAAATCTTTGTCTAGGATAACCATTCTCCTATCCCAGTGTGTCTGCTATTTAGACTGAAAGTTCCTCGGGGCTAGGAGTGTCTTCACCACCTAAAGTGGAGAAAGGTCCTTCCAAGCTAGGACACACTTCTGCAGGGCAAATAGTAACAACTCCCTGGGCACAGCGGCAGTTCACAAATGCATCTCTTAGCGGTGCACAGCGCAACCGGACTGAGGGGCCACAAAACACAACCAAGTACAGGAGGCAGCTGAAGTCAAGTGGAGATCTAAGAGTATGAGTCAAAAAGAGGCAGCCAATGGCAGAAAAAATGCTCTGTTCAAGATTAACCTGGCATAGAGGTATTTGTGATTAAATCCCATATGACTTAACCACTGAAACTACAGGCTCCTTTAATTTCTTTTTCTGCACTCTATGTACTGTCACACCTATTTACGCCAACAGCTGGGTTTCCTTTTTAAAGCATAAACTGCTCACTAACTAATTCTAGGAACTGGAGCAGAGATGCTTCATTCCTTTTAATTTTTTGTTGTTGTTGTTCTTTTTTCAAATACACTATTGGTCTATTCCCACATGACACGCAAGGGGGCCATTGACTCAGTGTATCTCCTTTCATTCTGCCTTTCATATGACCACGCTGAACATCATGAATCATTGTACATGATACATAACACATCTTGAATTAAGCAATAGGTAGTGAATGACTAATCACCCCATCTCAATTAAACTAATAGCAGCAATTTTTGTTGCGCTGCATGTAATTTATTTGTAATCACCCTATCTCAATTAAACTAATAGCAGCGATTTCTGTTGCACTGCATGGAACTCAGTGTGTTTTGACAAATGAAAATAAGTTGTTGTTTGCTTGGAGAGGGAATAGAGGCAGAAAATATTCTTGTATCTGGAAGAACTGAAAAACCGCTGAATAATTTTTTTTATCAGCTAAGCCAATAAAAAAACTTTCTGACCCTACCATTTAAACCACAAACTTTTTGAAACAAGGACCTTTTCTTTTGTTGTGTCTTACCATACAAGAATCATGTCAGATTTAGCAACCATGTAACAAGACACTAAGCTCAATCGCGTGTATTGAATCAAGGATGAAAAAAACAGTATTCCTGTCTCTGGGCTATGATATGTTGCTTCTGAAGTCTTTGTTGCTCGTGATTCACAAAATGAGTCTGAAGTCACCATATCAGAGCTCCCTGGGAAAACTAGAGGTGTCCTTCTGGTGGCCTTGTGCTCTGAGGACCGCTATGACTTTTAAGGTCTCCTGGTATTTGTTCAAGTTAAAGCAACCTTTGGTCTGCTTACTTCATAACCAGGGATTGGGCTGATTCTAACCCTAGAAACGTGGTACCCATCTTGTCCTATACCATGTGAGACTTAGTCTGCTGGATCTGTCTTAAAGCAGAGCAAATGTAAATGAAAGAAACATCTGTCCCAATAACTAGAAACATGTTAAAAAACATAAAGCTCTCTTTCTTACAGGATGATCAGCATCCAGTTCTGCTCCATAGCTTAGGATCTGGTTGGCAAACCTGTCCAGCTCCTGGATACTTCTTGGGAACCATGGCACTGCAAAACAGAAAAGAAATAGAGACTGGTATGCTTCTTCATTACTTGGTTTGGTGCCGCCTTCTGGTCTTTCCATCTTTTCATCATAAATACAAAGAAACAGATGCAAGGGGCTAAATTCTTTGGGCAGCAATGGCCTTTCCCTGTAGCAGAAGGCAAGAGCAAACCCTGCATGTTGGCATGAATTTGTGGCTGTTTTGCACTGTTGGAAGAATACAGAGTATCAGGAATGTCTAGCCCTTGGCGCAGAGCTGGCTTGTAATGTTTATGATTTTCTCTTTATTATTCTCGTCTCTTGGCTTACCAAAACATGGCAATTTTTCCAGAGTATCCTTCCTTTCACAGTGGCTAGAATCAGCCATTTCAAAGGAACAGCAAGGAACCCCACAACAAGAAGGGTACAGGATTATTTGACGCTCTGAAAATTTCTTTCTAAGACCTACTTGGTGGCCTCACTTAAGCTAGGATGCAGAAATAAAATGATAAATGGCAGCCCAATACCTCAGGCTAGCACTGTATTACTGCAGTTGTTATACAATAATGCATTCATTTAATTAACATCCTGGGCCTGGTTCTCACATCCTATGCCTTGTAACTCACATACTATACACACTGCCCACGGTGCAGCCAGGATATGAAATGGGACCACACTGACTATACAGCATGTCATGCCCATGTGGCCCTCCCTTTACAGAAGGACATATGGTGGACGGCAAGGAGGAATCATAGGGCTTTCCAGATGCGATATGTTCAGATAGGGGAAAACAGAAGGCAAGTGTCTTCATGGCAATTGCACTACGAGGAAAGGCGCTTTGCAGCTCATACATGGAGGAGTCATCCTGGTCAGACCTCCTTCCTGGAGCCACAAGTGTATTCACCCCCTGATCCAAGCAGCCCCCTAGCATGTGTCCCCTCGACAGCAAGAGGCCTGGTACACACATGCAGTGGCTGTACCAGGCTGCAGCCCCCCTCTTCCATCTCCTCCAGGAGGATCCAGTTGCATACCAAGCCAGAGACCCCCTTGTCAGTCACCACCGGGCATGGCCACCCCAGCCCTCTGCAACACTGAGACAGGGAAGCTCGATGGAGGGACCGTCATCGCTTTGGTACGCTTTTGGTACACCACTAGGTACCACTGGCAGCTGGGCACATCTTGGGAGCTGCCAGTGCTGCTGGGTTCAGCTTGCTTGGGTTTCCCTTCTGCTGTCCCATTCTTACATTTTTGGCCCTTTGATCCTAGCTGCCTGCCTTTTTTCATTTTCCCTTCCCTTCTTCCTGAGTCAGAGGCTACAGCCATGCCTGAATTTAATAGCCTGTGATGAACTTCTCACAAACACAACTAATTGCTCTTTGAGCCCATGGACACATCTGTCTGCAGGAAACTGCGCAGCGTTGAGCTCTACCATTTCTTTACACGACATGAAAAATTACTCCTTTTTGTTTTAAACTTGATTATTTCATTTGATGTTAATTGGTTCCTGCATACAAACACATTTGTTGTTATTCACCTTCTCCAGGCCACCCAGGATTTTACAGCTCCCTCTCAGATCCTCCACCTACCATCCATCTTCCTGGCTGAGTCTTTGGCTGGGTATTTCAGGCACAGAAACCGTGGGCTATCTTTGAGAACTCTCACCACTTTTCTATGCACCACTTCCAGCTCTACAATACTTTTTCTAAGGAAAGAGCACAAGACCTCTACCTAAGGATGTACCCCGTGCTCAGACTGTGCATTCATGTCCCAAATGCTCCCCACACTGAGTACAAGTCAGCAACACGGCCTTCAAGGCTAATATCACCCAAAAGTCTGCTGGTGCAAACCCAGGGGCTCTCAGCAGTCTCTTTATCAATAAAATATTTGCCATTCGTTTAGTGGCTTTCTTGCACAAATGGGTGTCACTTGCTCAGTCAGTGCTTGGAAAACAGCTCATTCCCGTGTGGCTCTCTGCTCAGCTGGGAGCACTGCCACTCAGCCATACCTCTCAGTCCGATTTTGGGGTTTGTGCCAAATGAACCTGATCCTGCAGCTGCTGCCTGAGCTCCCTGCAGTGCTTTGCTGATGGGGCCCACCCCAGACCGGACGGACCACCTATGGGATAAGAGGATCCCTCCGTCTCCAGGACTATTCAGCCTTGCTTTCTGCTAAGCCTAACACCACGGAGGGCACTCGCGGCACTGGGTTTACAAGGCACCTGCACAGAGGGGCCAGAGCAGCAAGGACAGATTTACGGGATACACGTCAAGCCCCACACAGAGTGGTCTCTCCCCCTGACCTACTGTCCCACCACCAGCCTGGCTCTATCCAATGCTCCTGCTGGGAGCCCTCACATTTGTTTCAGGCAAGCCAGGGAGAGCAGGGAGAGGGTGGCTGCCAGCCGGGGTGGGGGGGTGTGGGTCCCGGGCTGCAGAGACCCTGCTCGGCAGTGCTGCAGTGGCTTATGGTCCCCCCTTTTCCGAGCTGCACAACCTTCTGCTTTGCCCTAAAAACCAGACCTGGACATGTCACTAGATGGCAGCAGCAGTCCCAGGAAGATCTTCCCCAAAATGACTTTGCTGGGTATACCTCTAGCTCGCTAGTTTCTCCAGAAATACTCTCTCACTTTGCTGTTAGTAACCTTCCTGTACCTCCAACCCCTTGAGTTAAACTAGTCAAAGGGAGTGAGTAGAAAAAAGTGTGTTTGAGTCCTAGACAGGAGTCGCTATTCACTTACACCATGTGAAAGGTAAGCACACCCAGCCGTCCTGCCCCTATTTTCTGTACGGGCAGCCAGGTTTATCTCCTAGCTCTGCCACTGACCTTTGTTGATGGTGGGGGAATCACTTCACTGTTTTGGTCTTCAGACTCCCCACTATCAGCTTGGGGTGAGGCACACTGATAAATGTTTTTGGATTACTCACTGGAAAAAAGCTTTCTGGCAGCCCCACAGCCAAGGATTTGTCAGTGTTAGAGTGAATAACCACTATTCTCAGGGACACGCCATGGTCTGAAGGGTGCAGGCTGTGCAGCCAAATTGGTGGGGGCTGAAGTCTGCAGTGGATTTCAGCAATGATGTCTGTAGGGTTTTGCTGCCCTGAATCAGAAAGGTCTAGGTGGGCCGGGTTTGAATTATTGCGACTTCAAGAAGGGATAAAATGGATATATAATAGTGACTTACTTTCATTAAATACATTTTATTCGCAAGATCCCCAAAGAATTTGGTGCAGAGCTCATGAAAAACTCTGGGACAGACTGACTCCCATGCTGATGCAGTGTCAGTCCCAGGCATGGAGGTAGGTGGCTTGTTTTTGCCCTACGCAAGAGCAGCACCTTATCTTCTAGGCCTGCAGCCCCTATAGGTACCTGACCTATTTTCAGCAGATTCTGCCCTCCTCCCAGGTCCTCCCAGAAACCAGCGGTGGCTAAGAGAGAGCAGCTCTGAGCTTGCAGAGCTGGATGAAAGGAGCAGGCTGTGAAAGGGAAATCCTGAGGATGCTTAGTACTATTTGCACCAGCATAGCTGATGTTAAGTCGGGTTCTGGAAAGTCCTGAGCCTTCTCAACTCCTGTGGAAACAAGAATCGAAGGTCCTGAGCACAGCCCCAGGGCAGGCACTGCACCAAGTCCATACAACTCTCGCATCAGGGACCAGGGTGCAAAAGGCCTACTGGGTCTTCTGCCTAGCTGTGGTGCGCCAGGAGGTTCTCCCCAGCCCCCCCAGCAACTATTTAAAAGATCAAATCAAATTACCCCCTGGCTGAATCTTTCCCATATTTTGTTTGCAACATCCTCCTCCAGCCTGTTCGCCAGACTCGCTGTCTGTCTGCATGGCCATTAATGAATTGCCAGGGCAAGCTGTTGCAACACTGGGCCTCTGTGAAGGCCTGAGGAGCAAACGTGGGCTGATCAGTAATAAATATTGATTTGTCTGTAAGTGAAACAGCAGCATTTATGGGATTGTGCTGGACACCCAAGTGGTGACCAAATTACCATGGGGTCAAATGCTTAGCAGAATGCTAATAAGCCATTTATATGAGAGGCAGCAAAGCAGGGGCAGTGAGGACTTCTGCAGAACTCCTCCATTCGGACCATTGTGAGGAGGGTCAAAGACAGGTCTATGCAATTTATAGCAGTTCAAGGCCCAGGTTTAGCCCTTTTTTAAACAGTCCCGAATGCTTTGGCCAGCCTCAGGGTCTAGCAAACAAGGCCTCTACAGAACCTCAGCTCCCAGCCTGTCTAAGAAATGCAATAAATTGTCTGCATTTCCCTAATGCTGCAACAGAATAATATTTAATGCTTTTTATTCATGGGCTCCAACTGGACTGCAGATACACTGCTTGTTTCCAAAAAGAGCCATGAAGAGATGCACTGTGTTTTCACAACAAATCTCTACAAAGGACTTTTGGCCCAGTGACTGCTAGTGCATCTCATCTGAAGCTTTAAAACTACCTTTGGATTTAGAGCATTTTGCTGGCCGGCTCTCAGCTAAAATTGTACTGTTGATCCAAACCTGGTATTTGTAACTATTTGGATGTGTCAAAGGGAAACCAAAGTTACATTTTGCATTTAGTTGAGAAAAGACCCTAAAAACAGTTAAAGTGACCAGATAAAAAAAAAAAAAAAAAAAAAAAAAGCCATTAATTTATCCCTTGCCCAATAAAGCACATCATACCCAATGTGTTTAACCCTGAACTATACAGAAGGGGCAGAATACAGAAATTTCCTCTGACCGTCTGCAAAGCAGTGCCCCAAGAATGGCACTGTGTGCTTCCTACAGGAAACTGAGCAAAATAGGTCTGGTTTTTTCTCAAATCATGAGCATGAGGAAAATGAATCCTTAGCAAGCAAGGGCTGAGAGCATCTTTAGGCAGCAGTGAAAGCATTGGTCCCGTGGAAGCCTGGACTGCCTCCAGGAGAAAACCTTCCCAGCCCTTACCTGCCCACTGAGAAGAGTGTGATGATACCCTCATAAACCATATTTCTGAGATTTTGTTCCCTGGAGGCATACTGGTCTCATTCTGTTTTAAGAATAAAATTTCACACAAGTGCATCTGTGGATTATGACCAGATTTGCCGGGAGGATACATCTGAAAGGCAAGCTGACCTAAAAGGCACCACGAGGCCTGTTACTTGTTAATGCCATCACTGATAAAGGACAGCATCTTACCACACTTCTACAGCTCGGGCTGCTCCCATCTCATTCTGCCCTTGGAGATGCCTCAGCCCAGAATTTGCCACCCACAGTTCATCCCCTAAGCAGGGCTTTTTGACCTTTCAAAATATGGCTTTCTGGGAATTTCAGTTTCACTGGACCCTTACTACTCGTAAGAGAAATTGAAATTGGGGAAAAAAAAAAAAAAAAAAAAAAAGAAAAGAAAAAGGGAAAGGGCAAAAGGAAATATCAATCTTCCTCTCTTTCCCTGGCAATAAATTGCTCCCACTTTATACTATTTCTGAATTACTGACAGCAACAAACACAAGTTATCCTCTCAGACACAAGGGGATCAAATCCCTTTCTGCAGCACTGACAGGATAATCTAGCTCAAAAAACCTTTGATCAACACAGTAACATGCAGTGAAATCCTAATCCTACAGCTGACCACAGGAGTTTTGACTTCTGTGAGGTCAGAATTTCACTCACAAGCCTTTCTTGGCTGATATTTAGAGCTGTATCTCTATCTGACTCTGGCTTATGCTTATACACAACTTTAATATTTAATAAAGTTTATTATTAACTTTGTAATAATAATTAGAAAAACAAAAGTAATGGCAAGCCCAGCTAGGCCCTGTAGCTTTCTTCTGGAAATAAAAAAGCCCCCAAAAGAGAACCTCTTTGATTTGACATGATCATAAATCACCTAATCAACCTTTTGTCCCTTCATCTCATGAATGGAGAGAACTGACTCCAAAGAGTATCTGCTTTCTTCTTTTTCATCTTCAAATGTAATGTCATGGGTAGGACACAAAGGAAACGGTAAAAGGATTACCAGCACTGATCTCAAGAAGGTATTAAATGTCCTTTCATGTTGTTCCTAGGAAGGAAGAGGAAGATCCAGCCCTAAAGTATTTAAAGTCTGAAATCCTATTAAAATCACATCTGTTATCTGAAGAGGCATTTAAGTATGTCTCAGACTGGATGCTGGGCAGCCACCACTGTACCAAGCAGCCTCAGCTCCAGCAAATCTCTGAGAGTTAGGAGCATGGACAACTCACAAAATCTTTCCTTATTTCCCTCTGAAGGCAGAATTACAACCGACCTCCCTGGGATTTCTTACAGGAATGGAGAGTTATTCCTGCTCTCACCAAAGTGGGTGGCAGGACCTCCCTAGTTTCAATAGCAGGAGTGAGGGGCATCCACAAGCCCAAAAAGTGGGGAGGCAGATGGATGGTGTTGGACTCATGTGCCTGTGTGAGGGAGAGCAGGGAATGAGGGGACGGTCACCCCGACGGCCTTTGTCTTCCCTCCTCTCATCTCAGCCCAGAGGTACAAGGATCCACACGGATGGGGCGGCAGCAGCCAGCTGCCAGGGACCACGAGACCAAAATCAGAATGTAAATGCAGGTGTTCAAAAGGGCATGCCAGCCCCAGGGAGCACAGGAGGGGAATCCCTCCCTCTGCCCCATAAGGATGCCACCGCTCCACACCAGGCCTTGCACAAGACTGGCCTCCTGCCTCTCCTACACCACAAGGTTTGTGTCAGAGTGATTTCTGAGGTCCCAGAGATATTTGGCAAGGGGGAAGGCACTGAGACAGCATGTCACTGGGTTTTTTTTTTTGTTATGCTGCCCTTCACCATCAGTTCCTACCTGAATAAGGAGAATCTGGAAAGCAGCTAGACTTTGTGTGAACAATCCATCAAATAAACAGCAAATGAGCTAGTTAAGCAACTGGTTTATTAAATAGTTAATTAATTGCTCACCAGAGCAATAGAGTCCTTATAGTCCATAGTTACATCTAGGTTTTATCTGATCTACTGGAGACACTTCAGGGAAGAGCAACAAGACTGGCCAGGAGACCAGAAACCGGGCATCCCGAGAAGGGAAGGCTGAGGTTGGGCAGGATACTGTCACTAGAGACCAGAAAGACTGGTCAAAGGAGGAAGAGTATCTTCTGTTCCTAGTGTCCGAGGCAGGCAAGGGGAGAAGTCATCAGCTCTCAGGGCAGCAAGTGAGACTGGTCAGAGCAGGGCAGCCCCACAGTGCAGAGCCATAAAGCCCGGGAGATCTCCACTGCTCAGGGCAGATGGTGGTTTATCTGGTCCTGCCTTTCACCAGGGGACAGACCACTTAGCCCCTTGTAGGACTTTCATCCCCATCTTCTGATGTAAAATTTTACATCTATTTTTCAAGATGCCCTATCACAATCGTAATGTACTCACCTGCCAGTGCTGGCTCTATATGGACTGACACTGAATGGACTCGCTGTACAAGATGATAAAGTCTGACTGAGTTCACAGGGTCTGTGTATCACTTAAAAGTTAAAATACAGCTCCTTTTCACCTGAGTGCTCTCTGGGAGAAGTGTTCAAGATAGGGCAGTTCCCCGGCTGGGATGCGCAATGCACAAGTGTTGTAAATGTCTCCAGGACACCCTCTTGGTGACCTGCCTGTGGACTTCAGAGAGCCATCCTTCCTTAGAAAGGTGAAAGGCAGTCTTCAATAGGTGACTTTTTTCCACAGAATGGCACTGTAGAGGCTTGAGTCTGCTGGGTACTGAACAGATGGATTTATTATGGGGACGGGGTGGGAGGGAAAAGAAGGCAGACTGAGGCCTGGATTTCTCAGAGGAATTGATCCACCATCTATAAGCCAAGTCCATGCATGCAGCTGCAGATTTTGCTGGAACTGTTTGCCCTTTTAAATTGTGATCGAGTTTATGTGGGTTTTTTGAATCAGGGCAGACAGTAACTAGACAGACGTAGTGCATCCCACATGGAGACCCTTCTTGTCTCTCTTATTCTAAGTTTTTGTGTGGGCAGACAACATAGGAAATGTCTAAACGTGTACAAGTCCCGCAGTGGCTTTCAGTGGTCAGTGGTCCAAAGGCTATGGGATGGTAGTCAGAGATTCAGGGGACATGTCATTGGGTTTGATAAGCTAACCTGTCTGCATTAAACATGGTGGTATGGACCCCTGTTATTCCTTCACATTACAGGTGTCTATCAAGAACAAAAGTTGACTGCATGACTTGCCAAAAGCTGTGTATATAAATGCTGCCTATTTTAAAATAGGGCAGAGACTGGGAGCAGAAAATAGATGTACCTACAACTTCCTGCACCATTGCTAAGGCATTCACAAGTTGAGCCCTTAGCCTGTAACTCCAATCATCCTCTGATCCCTGTTAACTTCTGCAGGTAGGGTAACAAACTACCACAACAAGGCTGACGTTAAGAGACTGTGAGTGCTGCCAACCAACCGGACAGATGACAACATAACACCATAACACCAGTTCCCAGGAGACCTAGTCAGAAGCATGACAAAAGATGGAGCGTGGCAGTTTACGTTGAGAGAAAATCTCCAAATGAAAAAGCTTACAACCTAGGCAAAATAGGCAGAGGGAGGAAAATGCAGCCATACAGATCCAAGAGGAACTCCTCTGCTACAGGAAAAAGAAGTCATTTAAGTATGTGATGTAAATATTCCTTGTCAATGTATCCTTACCAGTGTCCTTCTTCTTTGTTCGTGAAAGCTCGTGGACTGTTGCTCCGATATCATTTCTCAAGGACTTGATGATCTTGTCCAGTGCTGGGACATTCTTGCCTTCCAAGTTAATGAAGAATTCATACTCATCTTTGTTGAGACGGGAAGGTCGGGACTCAATATGGGTCAGGTTTATACCTTTTTCCTATGAGAAAGAGAGATTTTGGTCCCACCGCTTTTTTGGGAAGAAATATGACATAAAGACGAGCTACAATTCATGTGTGAGTCAACAACTCATACTATACAACCCAAATAACTCAAAAGTAGAGACTTGCCTCTGGTGCCCACTGGACTAAGGACTTTCACAACAGGGAGAGAGACAAAAAGGAAGAATGAGAAGGATGCCAGGATTCACCCTTGTGCAGAGCACCAACATAAAGACTATGCACTACATAAACCTTTGAAAAAGGTGGAAGCAGGATACAAATTGTAAACAGAGTTTTTATTGTAAAGTACCCGTACTGCAAGTACATAATGGGCGTTTGTCTGTGTGGACAAGAACATTTCCCCAGGATCAACATGGGAAGCAGGCGTTCCACCTGTAGAGAACCCTCTCATGAGAAAGTGAATGCTGTATTTATAAGCATCCTGAAAGGAGGTTGGAAAAGCAAGCAGCTGGGCACCCTGTGAGATAAGCTTCTGCAAAGCCACTGCACAGTCACCTGCAAAGCCACCTGCACAGTTTCCAGGGCTGTGAGCAGGTGTTGGGCAGAGATCCAATGGGAAACATGGATCTGCACCAAAAAGGCAGCCCAGGTTTGTGCAAATAAACACACGGGTGTTTTAAATCACAGAATGACAAAAATCACAGAATCGCAGAGTTGCTGAGGTTGGACAGGGCATCTGGAGATCATCTAGTCCAACAGTCTGCTCAGGAGGGTTCCGCTGGAACAGATTACTCAGGACTGTGTTCAGTCGAGTCTTTAGTACCTCCACAGATGGAGACTCCACAACCTCTCTGGGAAACCGCTCCAGGGTCTGATCACTTTCACAGCAAAGAAGTCTTTTCTTTAGCACGGAAATTCAAATTCCTTATCACCAAATCTCTTCACTGACCAGCATCAGTGCCTCCTAGCTCCAAGGAAAAGGATCACTGACAATTATAGTCTTGATGACTATGGTCAGTGTGTACCTGAACTCAGACACGCTACCATGTCAATGTGTAAAGCAACAAGCAGCTAAAACACCTATTTTTCCACTCACTTAAACACAAGTCCAGGAAAATCTACCTCAGTTTAGCTGAACTCAAATATTTTCCTCAGCACTGTAATTTTAATATGAAAATATGAGGGGGTTTTTTTGAGAAAAACCTTTAAATAGATTTCAGTTGGTGCTGACTTTACTACCTGACCTTCCTGTCAGGCTCACACTGGAGCCGTGGCCACAGCATGCCGGAGCCAGGTTTGGGCTTCTGTCCCCTGGGAGGAATAGACAAACCCCTGGAGGAAATTTGGGCCTGAAGATCAACCACAGAAGAGTCAGAGGAGCTGACGCACGGTGCTCAGCAGCCCTGGAGAAGCTTTTGTTTTGCTGCTTTCAGGTTTAAGAAGACCTCAAACTATGTGGGGTGAAATGATGGCCCTGCTGGTGTCAGTGTCAAACCCCCTGCTGCAGTGCAGTCAGGATTTCATCCATGAAGAAATTCTGTGAGGATCTACTTGTGAGCTACAGAGAAGAAAGAGGGAAGCTTTTTTTCTGTACCTCCCTGTAGTCTGAGCTTCTCAAGCCCTTTAAGGTTTTCTTTGCTCCTCTCAGTGCTTGCACAGTGCAGGGGGGCATCTGGCCATCAGCAGCAAAGCCCTCATTCACTCCACCACAAAAGGCAGTTTATTGCTTGGTAGGAAACAGCATGCATGTCATTCCTCTGTTTCCTGAGTGCCGCACACTACAGATGAACTTAAATTGTTTGGCTAGATACCAATACAATAAGTTGAAAAGGTCAAAAGCGCATTCGCCAACTGCTGCTCTTGAGAGATGCTGTCCTCGCGGGGCCGTCTGGGGCAAGAGAATGGCCGCCACTGTCCTGGGCCCCAAGGACAATTTGTTTTAGGCCTCCGAAGCCCCGTTTCACAAACAGACCGCACATTGTACCCTCCACTTGGTGAGGCGCTGGGAGGTGGGACAGCCTGGAGCTGGAAGTTCAGATTACTCGGGGCTGGAAAGCTTTTGACAGGGAGCAGGCGCGGGGGGCTGCCAGCCCCTTTGCTGCAGCCGCCTCGTGGAGAGCATTGTGGCAACGTGGGGCTGGCACCCAGAGCCCAGGGCCATTCATCTGCTCTATGTAGCCACTCACAAAGGTGGAGAGTGGGTGTAAAACCTACCTCCGCCCCGTCAAAGGCTCAGCTCAGGCACTCTGAAGTGCTGCTTTACTTTCACCTTGCACTGATGTGTTGGGGTGTTGTATTCTGCCTCTGTGTAGATCCACGGGGGAATGGGGTCCTGGGTCCTGGGTGGGCTTTCTACGTCCTGCAGAGGCTGTGATAACATGGACCTCTCTTTGGTGGCTGTTATCCCCTGCTTCCCTCCCCCACCCACAAATGTTCATCCCTGCCTCAGCATCGCTCCCCTGGAGACAGAAGAGCTGTTTGAGAGATCACACAGGTACCTCAACTATATCCTTTTTTTCTTTTGGCCAGGTGACTTTTCTGACATACCAGCTCTCCAACCTGGCTCAGCGAGCAGCTGCACAAACAGTGGTGCCCACAGAATGGAGGGAATGATGCAGGGGTTGGGAATTAAGAGACAAGCTGCAGGGTGGGCACAAGGCATGTTTAAGGCAGCAGGAGCATCAATGCCTCCTGAAGTACCCCCACAACCTAAGAGAGCGGGGAAAAAGGAAAAAAAAAGAAGACAGGGAGGCAGGAGCTCTTGGCGACAGTCACCTCCTTTCTTACACCTAAGATAAGCAAAACAGCTTCCCAGAGAGCGTGAAGCTGGTTTGCTGTTTGTTTGACGGGTGCCTGCAGCTCAACAATGCACAGAGCTAACCCGTTACCCCTTTGTGCCGAGGCTTCAGGACCTCACAGCAGAGCAGCTGAAGGCAGAACCCTTCTGGTGACTGTTTTCAAAGCAAGAATTCAGCAGCATACGTCCAACTCCCTGAACTGGTGCTCCTGGAGAAACATGCTCTCATATGCTGTGCCTTGCTACTAAGCCCCTGATTTCAAAATATTTACAGTGGCTCTGTTACCAGAGATGCTTTACAAATCTCAATTTCATTCTAGTCCAACTACTCCATCTAGTGTTTAATCTTCATAGTTTCACATTG
This sequence comes from Pandion haliaetus, assembly GCA_013401275.1. NCBI lineage: Eukaryota > Metazoa > Chordata > Aves > Accipitriformes > Pandionidae > Pandion > Pandion haliaetus. The sequence goes on along the minus strand of VYZV01022104.1, from coordinate 20,428 downwards.
TTCAAAACTTTTTTGTATCTTCAGTATTGCCAAATCTTGCAATTGCATCAGTTCCTCACAGTAGTTGACGCTTTATTTAAAGCTCCAACTTCTGGAGACAAATGGTTACCTGAGAAAGGAGAATGGGGGCATTTCTTGGTTAAGTTGTTTATTTTGAGCAGTTTTCAACCTCTGACAATGTATACCCTCAAAAGACAGCTAATAAAAATTCTGTATTTATTTTATGGAACTTCATGATTTCTGAGCTATTTTTTGTTGATGGAACGTAACTCCTAACCTATCTGGTTTTGGAAGATCTGGGCTGTCACGTGTTTGAGGCTGGATTCATACCTGAACTATTAACATTGGTCTCTTCTGCCTTTCCTGTTTTAGAGCTGGTAGGAATCAGGTGAGACCATGGCTTGAGATTACACGTGCCTTTGCTGAATTCACCCCATTACCCATTGCAGCTGCAAAGAGCTTGCAGCAGGTTGGTGCTTCCCTACATCTCCTCGAGCTTATGACCAGCATAAAGGTTGAGTCTCTCCTACATGGACACATCCTCTCATACAACCACGTATCTGCTGGAGTGCTTCTGTGTTGGTAGAGGAGGGGTAGCTCTTCACCTTGCATTTATTTCAAAGCAGCATACTAGGCCATTTCTAATATACTTTTTAACAAGTATTAACAATTCAGAACAGATTTTTGCCTTGAGGACTGAGGGTAGCATTACGTGTAACACCTAATGGAGATCATAGGGGTGCAGTACTGCCCGATCCCTTGAAGTTAGCTGAAGTCACTCAAAATGTCTGCTTTTTTTCTTAAAACCTCCACTCCTGGGGGTGAAAGATCTCAGCTTTCATTACTTGAATATCCAAGTTAACTGTATCTCTATCACTCCCCATTAGGGAAAGAAGTCTGAAGACATGTTCTCAGAGCTCAAAAATCCAGCTAGAAATAAGTCCATTTTGTGCAAGTCATGATTTTTGAATGGTGGGGTTAGCTATACAGATACCAATTTACAACAGAGGCAACGGTGGACGTAGGAGGAGATTGCCCATCTACCTGCCTGCCTTACCCCACAGTGCTGGATCTCAGCCTTGGCTCCCTCTTAGAGACCATGAAGCAGCTCCAGCCCCTTCCCCAGGTTATTCCAGTCATGCCATCCTGATGGAGCACCTCCCACACCGCAGCTGCCCCACATTGGTGAGATCAAACCAGCCTGGTGTGACACTACATCAGCAGTCTTGCAGTGGTCACTGCCAAGAGAATTTAGTCCCACCCTCAGAGAGTTTAATGGCCTGATCATCAGAAAAGTTGTGTTTACATAGCTACATGGGGAAGCTTTCAGTGGGGATGGATACTTTCTGGGAATGTTATGGGCTACTGCTTCCCATGGCATTCATATGTCCTTCTATTTACACATTACTAAATGCTCCTGTATATGGTTGTTAAAACTTAAGTACAGATGTGAAATTTATCTGCAGCTTGTTTTCATGACTGTTGTCATTAAGTTTGGCTTCATTAGGATGCCCCACATTGTTACCAGGTGAAGAACCATCAACAGTGCTACAGTGCCACTAATCAACATTCAGTGAGAACTTGGATGAAATCTCCCAAAACAAGGATTTACTTGCACCTTCCTGATACCAAAAAAAAGTGACATGTTCTTTTAACCCTTGTCATGGGCTAGTTCAGGGCTTCCTGAAGGAGGACGCTTTCAGAAGCACAAGTAGAAACTCAGTGCCTAATTTTCACAGGAGATCAGAGGGTTGTTAGGAAGTTACGGCGATGCCTTCAGCCATGGTTTCCCAAGGTGAAGGCAAAGGCAGCCGTCTGGTTCAGATTTACTGTCCAAGGGCCTGCTTCTAGGCTGAAGGCAGTGCTTCTCCATCTTCTCCTTCACATCTGCTAGGGTATTCCTCACATGACAAGCTCACGGAGGTAAAGGGACCCAGAGCTGGCCTATGCCAGTAAAGAGCTCCAAAGGGCAGCCCACCCTGGAGCAGCCCCTGGTGTCCATCACTCTGCACTTCTGCTCCAAACCCAAAGTTCGGTATGAGGCATTCAGCACAATCTAGCCACAAAACATGTGGAGCAGGACAAACCAAAAAGCATATGTGATAGCATGGGGCACTGTGCAAGCACCTAGCAAGAGGGAACTCCCCTCTTTAAACTCCTGTTGGTTAACTAGATCAAGGAGTCCTGCTTTCCTGGCCCTGGGAAGAGGAGAGCTCAGACTGAGGACACAGGTTTGGAGCAGTGATTTCAGGTGTAATAAAATAATTGTAGGTGTGCATATGCATACTATGATGAAAAAAACAAGTCTCTTGGTAGGAGCATGCCTGGCCTGTTCACCTATCGCTGCAGACACCTCCAACACACCCCCTGGCCAAAGTGACTGATCGCTTCTCCTGATTTGGAAACAACCCAAAACACCGCAGAGCCAATACCTTTGTGAGGGACAAAAAGGTAACAGTCACTTTGGACTTTCTGTTGAATGAAATAAGCTCCCAAAGAGAAAAAGAGGGCAGATTATCTTTGCTGGCTCTGAAAGTGCAGGGTCTCATTTAGTACAGCCCATTATTCCCATCCAGTCGTCCCATGGAGCAGTATCTTCCTCCCACGGAGGAGTAACTTACTCTCAGAGCAGGAGTACTACTCAGTGCAAATAGATGGGGCTGCTTTTGAGCTAGAGCCCTAACCACTGTAACACCACTGACAGCTGGACCTTGTACTAAAGTCCTGCTCTGTGTTTAGGAAGGTCACACTAATGAAGAGAAGATGGAAGGCCTCTTTCTGAGAATGGGTTGAGCAAATTTGTAATATATTCTAACCCAATGTTTGCCACATACCACAGCTGACATGTCTTCTACTACCTGTAAATCCATCAGGAAACAAACTTTGGAGGAAATTAATGTATACACAAATTCATGTCCAAAAATTTCAATTAAAAATGAGGGCAACCCTTTTTACATATTGAAATGTTTAGTTCTGATATTTTTAATGATGAATTTAACTTTGGAAATGCCAGTCTTTGAGGGGGGACAGACTTTTTTTCTTCTCTACTTTTCTTTCAGAATGGACTTTGTTGTTTAAAAAAGTGATCTCAATTTCAATAGGCTTTTATCACTACAGAGAAAAATAAACATTCCCATCAAGTGTAACACTTGGGTCAACCCAAAATGCTCTGCTTTTCTTTTTCAGTTTTCGTAAGAAACCTGGAAGATTTCTGTCTTTTTCTGATCTGGACTTATACTCTGTGTCCAGTGAATCAAAAGAGGAACATAATTCCACAATGACTATTCTGTCTTCCTGATTTTAAGCATGATGTTTTACTTATGTGTGATGTTCTGCTTCAGACTAAGGTATTTATTCAAGTCTTGGCTTCCTAGCTATCATCTTCTATAATAGCACAAGACAAATTAACAGCATATGGCTGCACCAAGCAGTGCCTTAGTGTACAGCAGGTCCTATTAAAATGAAGTTGGCTTAAAGACCCTGCTAGTGGGTTTATGCTGTCTCTACGGCCACCCTCAAGCCTGCAATAAGGTGAGAGGTATTGCCCAACAGAACCCATGAGGAAGCCGTATGCACACTAGGCAGATAAAGATTATGGACATATAGGCTTTTCAAGTGCAAAATAATTGGGTTTGATAAGCAGAAAGTGAATCTTTACCACATCCCAATATACACACAGAGCAGCTCGTGTGGAAGCAAAGTGGATTCAGTTTTAACAATCTGGTTATTGCTGGGTGTGACTGAGCTGCTGTTACATTACAGCACATGTCAGAGTCCGAGTCTGGCCCTGCGGACACTGCCTTTCCACAGGGAAGGTGGAGAAGGGGCTGCAGGGACTGTACTATCAGCAGTGGCATGGGGCACCCTGGGTACAGAGCAGATTCACGCAGCCAGGCAAGGATTTGCAAAACAGATGGGGGACAAGAGCCAGGGGTAAGAAGAGCTTAGGAGCCTGCTGAGGTCTGGTGTTTGGGGGGATTCTTCCTGAGTGCTGCTTATTTTTGTGTGTGAGACTGGGAAAGGATTCCCCTCCCACCCAAAGTGGTTGTTAAACACTTCCATGGGCATGGTCTGGGTTTGCTTTTAGAGACAGAAATGCTTTCAGCTTAAAAAGCCATATAGTCTTTCTTTAAATATGTGCCTGCACTTCTGAGGGTCCAGTCCTTCCATACAGACTGCTTGCTCTTTTTGGACATTGTGCATTGGCCCAACACTGAAACGCATTACAGAGAATATAAATCAAGAGAAAACATAAAAAAGTGGTGGAATCAAGTACATTTTGGACATAAAGCCAGCAGACATAAGTAGCTGAGTACATAGAGGACATTCCTCAGGAAAAAAAAAAAGCCTTCAAGCTACACAGGAAAAACAACAGTTGTCACTGTAGCCGCATACTTGTGTGCAACTGGGACCTGAAGAGAAAACAAGAGTTTGGGTCTTTGAGCAAAAAAACAAACATGAGAGCATGCAGCACTCTGTCAACTGCATGAGCAACCCTGAGGGATGTTTGAATAGGACAAACATTAATGTTTCCCCAAAACACATTGAAATTCTCTTAAACTTGGTGTCTCAGTTACAGGATGGAATTCTGTGCCGTGAGCGCTCTCTCTGTAGCCACTGGCCTTGTGCCTTCACTTACCTGGATATGAGGCTCCCCTATCTTTGGTCCACCCTGGCCCACACTGGAGGCTTGCCCCGTTCATCTGGGCTGTGTTTGGACACTACTTCCTTCCCAGGAGGTTTGCCTCCTGGGTGAGTACAGATGGCATCTAGACTGGGGAGTAGCCATGGTGCTTGATGAGCCAGCAGTCCTGGACCTCCTGTTACCCAGGTGCAGGGCCAGGCTGGAGCACAGCGCAGCTCCCTTTGGGCTCTTGCTTCCCATGGAGATCAGGCTGTGGTGGGGTCTAATGCCTGGCCAAGTTTCACCCCAGCACAGAAGTAGGGCATGGGCAGGCTGTGAACCTGGGAGTGAGGAGCTGCTCCTGCATCCCAGGTAGAGACACAAGAGTGACTGAACAGCCCTCCCAGAGTAACAGAATTTTTTTCTCCATCTCTTAAACCAAGGAGAGGATGAACCTCCCCACGTCCACACAGACACCTCCTTTACAGAAAGGCAACCGGGCTGCTGATGGTACCATGAGGTGTCTCTTTAGGTATCCTCTCAATTCCCTGTGTCTCTGTCTGGATCTTGCTTCCATGCTTTCTTCCCTGTCTTGAGAGAGGATTTATTTTTAAGACTTTCATATTTACAGCTCACTTAACCCTCCTCCTCCCCACTTCATGTCCCAGAGTAGTTTTATAGATTGGCTAGAGAAGAGGCAAAATCCTCAAAGCCAGTGCTGGAGGCACTGTCCCTTAATCACTCCCAAGCACAAGCTGGGAGGAGGAGATGGTCGTGCCGTGCTTTCTGCCTGCATTCCCACACATGAGTTCCCAGAGAGACCCCGGCAGCCTGGGCAGCCCCCAGCCTCAGCAAGGATCAGAGGTGATCCAAATGCACCGCGCATGGCCATCAGCACCAGCGGCTGCAGAAGGTCTGGCCTTCTTTGGCAGTTGGCGGCTGCAGTGCCGTGTCTGCTCCAGGGAACAGTCTGATCATATTTTGTGGCTTTTGTGTTTTCCTTTTTCCTACTTCATGTGGTTGCATGAGGCAACAACAGCCAGAGCTGCTGTCCCCACATCTCCTCCCTGTGCCGTCCCTCCGAGACAAACCCACTGCCTTTCCCCGGGCCAGCGCCAAGCCAGCAACAGAAACCCTGGAACAAGGCGAGGGGTCTCCCTGCCCAGAGGAGACCACCCATAGAGAGTCTGAGCTAACTCCTGTAGCTAATCTGCATCTCACAGTTGATTTTATTAAGCAGGGAAGGGGTACAAGAGGAAAACATCCTCTCGAGGTCTTCCTCCTTGTTGCCACACTTCACCTGCCTATCACCACCTTCCCCATCTCTGCTGCGGATGCCACTGAGCACAGTCTGCGTCCCTGAGGCACCATGGTTGTGGCCCAGGTGGGGAAGGGTGGAGGTTATCTCAGCTGTGCATGCACATGAGTCTTACACCGCTGTACACAGGGTGAGGTCCTTTGCACTGAATTAGAACAGCCCAAAGGCTGCTCTGGTTTACACACCACAATGCTCATGAATTCACTAATGACAGCCCTGAGGAGCTGAAGCTGCAGGTCAGGCTTGCCCCATTAAATCCCTTTCCTCCAGCCACCCATCCATTTCCCTACTACATTGCTAACAGCATGCAAAACTGATATAAGAGCACCTATGCCAGGTCTCTTGGCAAGCCTTGGCGCTGGGGGAGACTGCAAGTTTGCACAGAAAGAATTGGCTTCGTTGGGATGGGAAACTACTCAGGCAGCAGCACAGACATCTTCAGCTGAGGCCCATCCCCTCAGCTGCCATCAGGGTCACTGGGGAAAACCATGACTCAACCGGTCTAGTTTAGGTACCTGCTTTGGGGCAAGAAGAGTCACATCCAAGAAGTGGCTACTTCTCTCTTTCCTATACTAGCTAGCTCCCCTGCATATTTTCCTTCAGGGCTGACAGCAATTTGGTTAGTAGACAGCAATGCATTTAACCAGAGGATATCAACAGCCGCCTCAATTCACCTACAGACATGCACGCCACCAACGTACAGAGATTTTGCAGGACTGTATTACAGTCATCAGTTCACAGATTTAGACTAGCTCTGCTGTTGTTGGTATGAATTTCCCTTCATCTTAATGAATCAAATATGTCCTATAACTCATAATTATTTTTCATTTGTACTAATACCATACAAACCTTTCATTTCCTAGTCAATTCAGTTTACGAATGGAAAGTATGCAGGCCACAACTTTTTACAGTGCTCTATAGAAAGAGCTGCTTTCAGGCACAATTATTACATGATGATGGTCTAAAAAACAAGGTCACAAACCCAATATAACAGTGTATTTGCTTGGGAGGACAGAGTACAGAGCTGTGTGTGTTGCAACACAACCATCCCTAATTGCAAGGATTTCGTGCTTTTTAAACAGCATCCATGACATCTGGGAAATATTTCTGCAAGAATAAATAGGCACACAATGTCCTGAAAGGTAAATGGCTCCTTGTTTCCCCAAAAGCTTTCCAAATCAGTCAGTCCAAGTTGCTGAGTCCCTTTGGTGTAAACAAACTGCTGTCATTTTGATGCTGTTTTGTAGGAATCCTCTACCCACTCTAGAGGTACCACTGGTGGGAAGATGGTGGGCTTATTTATATCAGATTTACTGAGGTGGACAAGGGCTGAGAGGACGGTAGCTTCCCCCAGTAGAAATACTTCATGCAACATGTGCACTATGAGTCACACGGCTCACATGCAGATTATATTTGCCGTTCTATACATACATACACATACACATACATACTCATATGTCAATCTCAAGGTTATGGCCCAATTCTCTTCTACCTCTTACTCAAGCAGTTACAGTGGAGTATTTCCTTCTTAAATGGAGAAAATGCATTTTTTCTACCCTTATATCAGTTAAAAGTAGAGGTTTTAATTAAAAGTTTGAAATGAAATTTTAACTTAAAAAGGCCACTTCTGCTCCAAGACTTTAAGGGATTTTAACTCCAGAAAAGAAATGCATGCTGCTTTCCCCCATTATGGCAATGAAATGGAATCACAAACATGACCACATATACCCTGAGCAAATGTGGCTGCAATGCAAAAATGAAAAGACTTGGTCAGGTCTCCTGAAGGAAAATATTTACCTCAAATGTGCGCAGAACTTTAGCCAATGCCCCAACTTCTTCTTTCAGAGAGAAAATCAAAGAAATCACACCACTTTTATTTGAGGACTCTTCAATGTACATAGATTCCTGAAAGAAAAGAAAACAAACAAACAAAAGATTTACATTCCCCCTAGGAGTCAGTTTTGCTTTACTCCATTTCCCTTCTGCACATCATCACCAATGTAAAGAGGGTAGAAAGTTACTTTAAGTGGGAACCAAGGCAAATGTTGCTGCCAGAAGTAGAGCAGCTCTCGGGCTGCTCTGATTTATGATGGTAGTGACACAAATCCCTTCTCTCAAACTAGGGCTCATGTGGGAGCGAGGTAGTCAAAAAGGACATGAAAATAGTCTAATATCATCTCTGCCTTGCTTCGCCTCTCAAGTGTACCAAGCTCACGGATGGCTGGAAACATTTCTGCACTTTGGTTTCAGCTACAGTGCAAAGACCTTCCCTCAGGCTTTCTTTTCATTAGCACTCAGGATTAAGCAGAGCAATGTGGATGAGCTCTGTGCAGAGATGCTGGCCACAATCTATATTTCCCTTCAGTTCTGCTTGTACCTTCCAGGTAGCCCCAGAAGAGGCAGTATTCACAAGAGGGATATGGAAGGTGGTTTAAAAACAAAATAACAACAACAACAAACAAACAAACAAAACAGGGACGAATGTTGGAGCAAACGTTTGGAACTTCCCTAAATCCCACAGTGAGTAAAGACTCAGTTAGGGTGAGACATATCTTCATTTATGGTTTTTCCCTTACTCTTATTGGTTTTCTGCTCTGCAAATTCCAAAAGGCAAATTCCAGCATTCCCAAGCAAGGAGAATGTTTATTTTAATCGTTTTCATGGTTCTCATTACCAGAATGCCTTGGTACGTCTCAGTACATGTGTTTCTTTTCACAAAACCCCTGTTAAGTAGGGAAGAGATATTTCACCACTTCAGAAACAGGAAACTGAGTCCTAGAGTGGGGTCAGATTTTCAAAATTATCTAGGTACCTGACATGGCAGGTAAGCGCCTGCTGACATTTCCAGAATTACTTGATTTTTCTGATGTCAGAGGAAATTTGATGCACAACTATCACAAACTTCTGGAAGTCACATTAATGCCTTATTGGCTGGGGTTTTTTTAATGTCTACTGGCCTTGGACAAATTGCCCCTGGTTGGTATTTCAAAGAGCACGCCAGACCTCTGCAACACAGACAGGTATTGATGTAACAACTCCTGGGCCAAAACTTGACCCAAGGTATCCATTCAATTTTTGTATCTGTATTTTCAGTCAGACCCTGTCCTCATTCTAGCTATTGCTTAATTTAACATATAAATCAGAGTATAGAGAACCTCAGGTCCCAAATATTGTCCTTAGAAAAGACAGCCTTTGTAGCAGACAAATTAATAATCAAATCCAGCTGCCCTGAAGCCATAAAGTTCTTGATGAGACTACATTTTCTGAGGCAGTGTTATAAGGAACTGCTTTCTTTTGTAAAGTAAATAATTGCTGATTCTTCAGACCATCTGAGGCTGCTGCTAACCTGAGAATTCATTGTCAGAGACTGGCAACAGGTTTTTCTATCTGGCTTTATTTCCAGAGGTTGCAAAGGTTATCCAAAAGTTTTCCACCTTTATGGGGAACCTCTAGTGGGAACTGTAGTAGAAATACTGGTTTTATGCACCAGAGGGAAGATTGTCACCTGTTCAGCTGTGACAATTCCCACAGCATCTCTGTGTCTCCCGGATTCTCACCCAGCCAGGGAGCCAGCCCAGCTCTTACATGGTGGGGACCAAGAGGAAAAGCAGTCAGGAGTAACGTGGCAGCTGGCTAATGAAATCCATTAACACCTCAAGCAACCACAAGGGAAAACAATTACAGGAGTCTGTCAAAAGGCAAACCAAGCATCAGTAGTCCAGAAATTTTATGATAGTGCAACCAAAACTGTCATCTGAAATACTGTCCATGCATTGCTTTGCCCTTCTGCTTTCCCCCACCACAACCAAAAGTGATCTTAAGGACAGAACTGTGCTACACCAGTGTCTGCCCGATGGACTGAGAATTTGGTTTTCATAGTCTGCACTGGAACTGTTTTAAATGCCATGCAGTTACGTATTTAAAATGCTATTGCCAAGGCATGCTGTGCGGACAAACTTCTACGGCAGGTTGACTTGAATTTGTGTGACAAAGGAAGCATGTGTGGTTTGGACACTGCAGGGGATATGATGCAAGGTTCAGGTCCTGCAAGGTAATTCTGATGTTAACTGATTTCTTTATACCATGTGATTACCCAAAAATGCCTCAAAAACCTTCTTTCCAACCCAGACAGATTGCCATTGGTTACTAGCCTTGATGTGTTGAGATCAGCCACTTTCAATCTGTCCTCACTCATTTCCCCACTCTCGTAAATTGATTTATGTTGATGCTTAAAAGTAAGACACGTTGCAGTAAGGAGTAGGCACTAATCCTGCAAACAGAGTGATACTTGCTTAACTCCTTGCACATCTGCATATGCACTTAGTTCACCAGAAGATCTTTGTACAAATGTTAGTTCATGCCTGAGTCTGTCCATAGAGATGACAGCTTTCATTGCAAGGGGAAAGAAGAGTAAAATTACTGCTTTCCTGGTACCCAGTTCTTATCGATATATATGGAGGCAATATACATCAATACACACTGGAGATAACATACGGCAACATATACACTGGAGGTAATATACAGCAACATGAACACAGGCACTCACATCTATTGCTGAGCTTTTTGTAGCACCTATGCATAGTTTTAACTGTTGATCACAGTTTATCCATTCTCAATTCTAATTTCTTGCTTTTTAACATATAGAGAGGAATTGCAACTTTGTGGTAGTTCTACTGTTCTATTTCTACTGTGATTATGATTAAGAGTTGAACAAATTGTTTCACTGTCATTGAAATATTGCCTATATGACATGTATACATGATTTATAAAGGTAGTGGGGAATAAATTAAACCTCTAATTTTCTTCCAGCTCCTTTTTTTTTTTCAGGAAGTAAAATAAGTACCAGTTGATGAACATGAACATCCATTCCTGGACCTAGTACAGTCTCAATGATAGGTGATATATAGATACAAGGATGGGTTTACCTGAGCACAGTGCAAATCTGCATTTTTAGTTAACCACTTTGCACACAGATTGATACGGCCTTTCAGACACATGTGGCAGTATTGGAGGTCAATTAAACAGATCTGTCAGCCTTCTAATCCATTTCTGAGCTGGTTAGATAAAGCCCTTCAGAACAAATTCCAACACTGTTAAAGCCAGAGGAAGTTTTGCTTGCAGTTTCAGTGAGAGAAAAATTTCACCTCTGTGTCATAAATTCTAGACTTATTAGACATACAAAATGGGGGAGGGGGGGGAAGAAAAAATATTTCAAAGGAAGTAAGATTCCGAAGTTACTTGTGAAAATGGAACTCGTTTCCAAGTCAGATTTCTTAAGGCATTTGGATGCTCAGCACCCCTAGATGCCAGTGGGACCAAGCAATTACAGAACTTGGAAAAGCAGCAAGGTGAGACCCTAGAGAATTGTTGTGGGAGTTCAGACTTGGCACACAAAGTAGTAGGAAACCAGGCTTCTTTGGCTGCTCTGCTCTTAAAAAGGCATGTAGAAAGTGAAGCCCATTTTTGCACATCTTCTGCAGCTTGTCTCTGGCTTCAGCAGCATTGCATAGGACATGTACATGCAGTTTGGTCCTAATAATTAACCAGGCTGGCCTCAGGTTATGTCACTTGCCCCTGCAGTAACTATAGTGCCTGTAATCGAAAGGCATGGGCTTCAGGACTTTCCTGTATTTCCCAAAGCAAAAGGTTCAAAGTAAGTCAGTAAACATTAAAAAAGGGGACATCAGCATCGCAAAGTTTGACAAATGGCTCCCAGAAGAGCACGTAACTTCAGCTGCTTTCCTTTAACAGAAGACAGCTTGCTTTCACCACACAGGCTTAAGACCTCTAATTAGCTGCTGGTCTTTTCTGCTTCTTCTTCTTCTCTCTGCCATATATGCAGGGATACCATTGCAACGTTCATCTTCGTTCTCACTGCACTTTTGCGAGCACAATTAACAACAGAAAAGCACGCTGGCTGCCAAAAGGGAGAACGGTGGCAACCAGGCAAAGCATCGAGACGGGCACATTGTTTCCTCCCATCTTGGGACACGCTGCCTCTCGGAGAGTGGGGGACAAGATTTGCAATCATGGGGGGGCAGGAGGGAGGCAGCCACAGCCCCCGCCCTGCAAAGAGCAGACACACAGACCCCATCACTTACCTGGAAAGGGTCACCATTCATTTTGCAGTGCTGCGCATCCATGTTGCAGAGGCAGTGATGCCCACGCAGGGAGGCCCCTTCGTTGCTGCAGGTGAAGCCTTCTGACCTTCCTGCAGCGGCCAGAGCTCTGTGCAAAGGTATTTAAAGTGGAGCAAGCAAGGCAAAGCCATCCCCTTCCCCCCAGTTCCCCAGCTCCCTCCCATGGACACGGTGCCAAGGGGGCGTTCTCCCTACACCCCCCCCCACCCACC
>VYZV01022102.1:4204-19591 GCA_013401275.1 Pandion haliaetus | reverse complement strand
CAGGATTACAAACCATCTCCTTTATCTAGTGGTCTGAGCAGGAGGAGGAGGAGGTACAACAAACCTTTTTCTTTCGTTGGCTCCTGCCCCAGCAATACAACTTCATTTACTGCCAGTTCTCTTTCCTGCTGTATCTTCATTGAGTATAATTTTCAGGTATGTCTCATGGGCAGCCAGGCACACATGCAGCAGAAATGCCATTCCCTTCATGTATGCTTTAAAGCAGCTGTGGAGTACGTATTCTTTATTTGGTCACATGCATTTCTGAGATTGATATGTCTGCACTTCTGATTCTGTTCTGCATGCTTTGATTCTTAAATTTGATGAAACCAGATTTACCACAGTGACAGTGTTTGGGTTTTTTTTAAAAAGGGCTAAAATAATAAACGGTATAAATTACATGCTTTTTAAATGTGGGGTTTAAGTGTTCATACCGTGACAATGGCTGTGTTATCTGTGGATTATGGTAATGTGCTTTATTTGTGTATACCCCTGAAAAACACTCAGACACCTCAATTACTGTAGAACAAGAAGTACAGCTGATCAAGGGCTTTTTTCCAGACTTTTCAATGACATCCACACTGTGATTTGCTGTGACTGCCTACAGATCAGTGAATGCACTGCAAGATTTTGCTTGGTTGGTATATAAAGCTGTAAGTCACATACATAGGACATGGGAGAAGGCACGACTGCCCTGTTTGTCATCCCACCAGGATTTGTCAGGCATGTACTTGCTGACTGTGAGTAGGTGACTGTGTCTTGGTATACAACCCAGATCTGAAACTCTCCCCTGTACCATTTATCATCCAAGAAGGATTCAAAACTCTTGCTTACACTGGAATATGTAAGCAAGCCATAAAGCTAATTGCAAGGTTTCTTTGTAAAACGCTGGCTAAATTTCCCTTCTGTTTTTGCAGCACTCACAATTCAGGTTTTCCAGCTTTTTCTCTACAGGCACAAAACCCAGGAAATGAATCAAAACCCCTTAAATGCTCACACTCACACACCTCAGGGAGGTGTTTTTTCACTAAAAACACAGAAGTCACAGTAAACCAGACTGTGATTCATTCTAAATACAGGCTGGTGTCTGTCTCTACATTGTGCTCATTATTGCAATATCAAGGAGTACACTATGTTGTTTCTAAGAGGGGGGAAAAAAAGTTTTTAATTACATTTGTGACCTGCCTTTCACAACTCAAGGGTTTTTTGGCCACACTGAAATAAGTTCTACCTTAGCAACAATAACATATTAAGAACCGCTGCTTACAAAGCTCTCGTTTTGGAAGGAAGGATTATGTTTGGGTGTAGTGTCTTCCAGTTTCTCCATAAACCTGCCATGTGACTGATCAGCCACTGACTTCTGAAGCTGGAATGTACTATATCAAAGTCCAGATTCATTATCTGTGAAATGGGTATAATGACATTCACTACTCTAGCAGATTATTTTTGAGGTGATAAATGCCACATAACCATCTATGGTAAATCATTACCAGTGCACACATTGCATGGAGACTGGCTTTTAAAAATGCTTCTTTGTAATCTGGCAGCAGTAACAAAATCCTGATCATACTGTTATGAGGCCACTCCTGATGTACGCTGTATAGCTAAGAGACACAAGACATTTTGTTGAGTGCACTTTCTATGTGAAATAACAGAAGAGGCAGTGTTAATATGAAGATCTATTTATCCTGTCTTAGTCATGAACGTGCCCTAATGGTATAGCTGTTGCTTCTGTGCACTGGTGCTCTCTAATCAACGAAATGAAAGGAATAATGTAGGACACACTTCTCTAGTGCCAGAATATAATTTATATTAAAAACATTTTTCCTGACCAACACCAGAAAGGAAGGATGCAACTGTTATCTTCTTTCTTTGGAAGCAAAATTAAATTATCAATCTTTAATTTAGTTAGTGATAATCTCTGCTAAAACATTCCCTCATGGCTTCCACTAAATATACCATTAAAGTCTCCAATCTGTCTAGGCTACCAAGTGTTCTCTCTGCATGAATATGCTTTTTCAGCTTTGAACTGGGTGCTCACTGGCTGCTGGGAAAGCAGCTTTCTGCTCCAAAAAGGAGTTTTCACATAACACTGCATGACATAAAAGTGCAAATTGGTCACATTGTGTCATCCTATTAGGAACCGAAACCTAAAAGGCAAATATAGCTGTAATCATAGCAGGAGAAAGAAAAAAGGAAATCCTCTGTTAAACCCCTTTATCACTGGGGGCAACTTTATCAGTTTTGCCACAAAACAACAGCAATTTCCTGGGTTGTGTTTCAAGAGAAAGAACATATCTGAGTAGGCCTCAAAGACAAGGGCAGTACAGGCAGCTGCATAACAATTTCTATCTGTGGGAGAGTTCCTGCACACACTTACTCTTTTCACTGGAGAAGTAAATGGTACCAGTTTAGATCAGGAAGATGAAGATGCTCCTGAATGCCAGCACAAAGAAGTAATCTTCCAAACATGGAGCCAACAAGGATATAGTGTAATTTACTGGGGAATCAGAAGGGCAAGGTTGGAACTCAAGCAAAGTTAAAATCAATGAGACCGAGGGTTCACAGAGGGAAGCAAAGACGAAAGACAGAAGAAAACATTTGTACAGGTACCATCAGGGTGAGAGTGATCCCTGCTCATGCTTATAAAAAAGCCAGTCTGCCTCTTGGTTAAAAATATCAGTTCTGAATCACCCTTACTTCACCCCATCAGTGCAACTTAGCTATATATGGAAAAGGAAGAGAAATTCTACCACAGCACAAAGACTCTGGTCTATTTTCCAGGTTCAAATTATTTCAGAAAATATCCTTTTCATACATTGTTGAGACAGATATGTCAAAAAATGAAAAATAACCTTGGTTCCTATTTTGATATATCTGAGATGCATTTGCAATAACAAGCCAGATCTGAATCCATGTGTTCAAGAGTCCCTTGGGCAGCATGGCATGGAAGTGACGGAGGGCAGGGTGCTAAATCCAGTTTGCTTTCCCCTTTCCTCTGTGTTGACATAAAAGTGAGCTAACTCAGTTTCAACTTCTTGCTACTCTGTAGCTCCTGCTGCTCCTGTCCTTCCTGAGGAGGACAAACTGACCGCACTCTGGAAGACATTCAATCACTATGACCAACTCAAGAAACCACCCCTCTCCACGTGTACAGAAAAGATGGGAACAGCTGACCATGGAGTGCTATGCGGTATTTACAAACTCTGGACTTTGGACTTGGCAGTGAGCAAATTACCTCTCTCCTGGCACCACGACAGCAATTTATTAGCATGCACCCAGACACCAATTTACTCTCCAGAAGAGCAAGAGCTAAACAGATTGAATCTCTCCCTTGTCAATGAAGTCTCTCCACTTCATAAGAAAAGCACTTGCATTGGTAAAGAAAGACATGCTACTGACAATACAGAAAGATTCAAGATGCTGTGCAGGAGCACAGATGTTCCTTCTGTTGCTCCAAATTCTTGAGCTCTTCTCAAGACTGCAGCAGATCGAGAGATAATCGGGAGTCTAAAAACACAGTCATAAATCTTCCAGGACAGAGCTGGCTCAATGCTTCTTTCCACAACAAACTATGAGTGAGACTGAAGTACTGTGGCCTGGAAAAGGAAGGGAGGGAAATGGGACAGAAAGTCTTTTTGCTGTTATTATTGGAGAAGTGGGTGCAGTGAGCAGCAGAGTGGGACGGAAAGGCAGCCCCTTCTGCCCTTCCTCACATCCGGCTCTCCTGCAACAGTAATTAGCCCACCTCTAGCACAGAGTGGGTGATGGGCTACAGCTGTTTGGCCATATCTTGCCTGGTGCCCTAGACAGTCACTTTGGCTTGCCTTCAGCAGGTCTTGTCCCAGGAAATGCTTGAAGTCATTAGCTTTTCTGTCCATCCCCTAGAGGGAAAAAACTGCTCCCAAGGGGAGAAGCCTCATATTACTTTGTCAAGTTTCAAGGAAATAGAGAAGGTAAAACGGGAACCTTCAGCCTCACATCCTGGTAAAGAATTACTCTAATGTTCCTTCATTGTGCATGACCATGGTTTTACAATAGTCATAAGGCAGAGGAAGCTATTTCTACTCTAGCACCATCTGAAATGTCTGCCTGTAATTTCATATTTTTAATCATATATTGCACCACATCAGTTGATATGCATATGGAGTAATTAGAATTTTCTGCTCCCTGGTCCTGCATAAGGGAAGTTTAATACTATGTCCAAATCACTGAAAATTCAATTGATGCGGCAAAAAATTAATGCTCAATAGTAATAATATAAAGTTTATGATATTTAGCTCCCAGTGACCACTGTAAACATTTCCAATATTTAGTGAACATACTTGTGTTTCTCATGATCTTTAATAAACATAAACAGGACTGTAATGAGCAATTCCATATGCTGATGGTTCTTTCTTTGATAAAAAAAATTTTAACACCATTTAGAAAGTTATGAGTAAAGAACTGACTACACATGCTTACATTTAGTTGAATACCTAACCCACTTCAAATTGTATTGAGCTAAAACAAGTTGAATATTACAAAATATTTAAATTGGCATAGAAACTATAAAGTATAGTCCAATTCAAGCTGTTTTCTTGTAGTCCAAAACCTATAAATAACCTTGCTTTCTCCAGTCCCAAGGTTTTTTTACACTTGTAAATGTGCTACTGAATATGAAAAATCACATTGCTCATACCCCACAGCCTTCAACAGGAAGCTCACAAATATGACATGAGCTGAAAGGGTTTAAGCACTTTAAAACAGTTTAAGCACTTGCTTGATTCTATAGTGGTCACATCAGCACATTCGCCCACTGCCTTTAACAGCCACTCTGACAATGCAGCCACCAAAATTGTTGGGTAAATGGCAGTTATTTTACAGCTGTGGAGTAACAGTGCTGAAGGTCTGCAGCTTTTTCCCAAAGCCCAGCAGCTGTTGCCCACTACTGATCACTAAGGCCGGCTCTATGCTTCTCTCTGACTGTGTTAGGTATGCAGTTCTAACTGCACAGATGAAAACTCTACTTTTCTACATACTTGCTACATATTACCTGCTGCACTACACAAATGTTATATATATATATACACACATATATAAAAACAAGAACACTAGATTCCATGTAGCCACTGTACATAAAAGAATTTTGACATTAAGGTTTCTCTTGTCCTACCCAAGGATCACCATGGTGCTAGGCAGGTGTAACATTTCCCACTCGATTGCACAATTTCACCAAGCCCTCACCTTCTTTTTTTTTTTTTTTTAAACCCCTACCCCAGCCCTAGCTTCATGAAAGTATATATGCTGCTCTTTAAATAAAACAAAACACTCACTGCCTTAGGCAAGTGGTTTCTAACCAAGATGATACCATGATGCAACATGGACTGTTACACTGCTGAACAATGCTGCCCCTCTCCGCACAGAATGAGCTGTTAGGGCTACTAACAGACTGGCTGCAAAACTCATCAGAGAGAAGAGCAGTCTGGAACAAAAGTTTACAGATGTTAGCCCAGAAATAATGGGAGTCTTGGTCACACGCCAGCTCCTGACTGTTTAGTGTCTCTCAGATACTAAGCTGATGTGAGTCCTTTCTTGTTCCAGTTCCTTAATGTGGCAAAACCAAGGGTAACTACAGGTGTTGAGAAAAAAAAAAAAAAAGGCACATCTACTGCTCAACCTTCTAACTTAACACATTAATTTGCAGTCCTTCCACTGTTATATATTAATCCACACTTGATCAGAAAAGCAGTTTGTTTTCAAAGTGATCAGGCAGAATGCACTGTTTTATTTCAATTCTAATTCCCCATGTCCCGTAACATCCCTGCCCCCCTTTTTTGTTAAGGTGAAAGTCCATATTAACAAAGTTTTTTAAAAAAGTATAGACAAACAAACCAAAACGCAAACCCATTAAACTCTTGAATTTAATTATACATTATGGCAGCAAGTTTCATGAGCTCATTATCTACCATGCAGAAAAAGTATAAATTTTTAAACACTTGTATTTATTTTTAAAGCCTGTTCTTTTAACATTAGAAAGTGCAAACATGCGCACACAGTGTAACTAGTCATCAGTCTTACTATTAGTTTGCACAAAAATCTGCCATGTATCTTCTCATTCATTTTCTTCCTGAACTATTGCTTTTTACCTTTTTCTTTTATTGTGCCCTATCTAGAGGTAAATCCAGGCTCTTAATCACTTTGGTTGCCATTTTTGGCCACTTTTTTCACTGCCTTTTTCTCCTTCCCACAAAATATTTCAGACTTAGATAGACAATATATAAGTGGCTTTTCACTAATTTAATTTTCCTTACCTACATTTCTCACTGTCTTTCAAATTCATACATCAATAATAAAATGTTATGATATTCACCACAACTCGCTTTGCGTGCTGACTCCAATACCCATGAACTAAGTATACATGTGCTGGAAAGCATTCAACACGGTACCATTATAGATGGGAAAGACAAGATGATTGCTACCAACAGATTTTATTTTTAAACAAACATCATAAAACATCCTGTTCTTCATAGAGGAGTTCTTCAGCACAAGGTGGAGGTTTTTTTCATGGGTGCCTAAATATGTATTTAAGTATGCAATTTTAGATAGACTAAATATTTGTGTTAAGGTTTGTTGATGCTCATGTTTTCTCCAGCTGCATTTCTGCTTTGTGTTCCTTTCTGGTTTTTATCAAAGAAATACAGGACTTCAAACAGAAAATTCTTGTCTCAGGATGCAGTATATATCCAAAAGGAAGATGTGTATTTGAATTGGCAGAAGTTAACACGAACAGGTTTGGTACCTGTAGCAATGTATTTCTAGGCTCTGGTATACTATTTATTGTTAAATCATTTCTAATAAATAGTAGGGGTTTCAGTTTTATTAAACTGATTTACTCAGAAGCGGTATATCCTTTCCTATAATTCCACAGCTATTTAAATTCTAATTTCAAAGTCATTGCTGGATAAAATCACTCTTAGTAATTATCTGAGCGCAATAGTTGCCTGTACAAAGGGAGTCACAAAAATTGTGTAACAACTACCTGGACATGTTTAGAAGTGCAGATTCTATTTTTAGAGGCTGTAAATAATACAAAAAAACCCCAAAGTCTTGGCCAGTAAGAGAAGAAAGCAGGTTTCACTGTCTGCAATACATTTTTCCCCCAAAAAAATTTGCAACAATTACTATATAAATTTAAATAATTTTAGCTACAAGATACATCAGTTTGCAGAGAACACATTTTTGCTTTAAACTTTTATCACCTCCCTTTTAAGTCATATTGGCTGACATATCAAGGATGATTACTTTTCACTGATACAGAAGTCAATAATACTGAATGGTTATGGAAAAAAGAAACATCTGCAGAGATTTAGGTGTGGCTACTTGAATTTCAACATGAGGAAATCAAGGAACAAGGTGACTCACAGGTAACTAACTACAGGTAAACTGGGGCAAACAGCTTATACTTGAGAACTCTTAACAAAGGTTATTAATCAGAATTCCAAATTGCTAAATTAATATTTTGTCCAAATGTATTTTAACATACAGTTTTCAAATCCTTTTCCCTTAAGTATTTCTTGTAATATTTGATACACCCTTTATGACACATGATCAAAAGCAATGTTGTTTCTTCTTCCTGACTGAGTATCCAAACTTTATAAAACAGGAAGAAGGAAGTCTGTTGCATTAAACTCCAACTCTGTATTTGATTTACATTAATATTATTAAGATTTATGTCAACACATGGAGAATAAAATAGCAATTCCTGTAATTGTTCCTGAAAACAGATTTGAAAGAGCAATGGATGTCTGATCAGCACCAAAAATTAATATAAACACTCAAACATTTATCCTTAGTACTTTGACTAATAGAGAACATCGTGATAAAAAGCATACTTCACACCTCTCACAGAGCCGCTGCTTTCAGCTCAGGCAACTATTGCAGACTCAGACAATACATCAGTTATCACTTCATTTCATATGACAAGTTAACACTGCCAGTTGTTCACTGTCAGAAATTTTAGTGGCATTTTTCTTAAAATGGTAAATTAGATGCTATGGCTTGATTCAAAAGAGAATACTTCTGCACCAAATTTAAGGAGCATGAAAAGTAGAATAGAAGAGGCCCTGCATGTTTCCTTTTATATGGATTTTCTGTTTACTGTGCATACATAAAGTACACCTGCATCTACTAATATAGATATTATAGGGTATTAGTTACAATAGCTTGTAGATGCTTGAAGTATGGATGCTGCCACTCTTTCTGAAGTTACAAAGTAGTTTACTTGAGCCATGAGTTGAACTTCATTTAAGAATTAAACTGGTCATCTAACAATAGCTCAGTAGAGGAAATTAGAAAAAAAAGGATTAAAACTGTTTAACAAATGAAACACAGTACTAGTGCATGTAATTATTCTATTAAAATAGGTGTATTTACAGACTTTAGAACATCTAAGTAGAGACAGCATAAAGATTTAAAGACAGCTTGTCACAGCTGCTACTGAAAAGAGATGCCCTACACTTCATTGGGCCTAACATTCAGCATTTTTAAACAGGCCTAAGAAAACTTGAAGTTAATAGACACGAGATAGTCAGCACATCTGAAAATTTGATCCAGTCTTTTTTCAAATGTCATTCCTACTGAAAAGAGCATGAAGCTTCAAGACATATGCAAAAATCACTTTTCATCAGCAGAGGTGTCTTCAGTGTCTGTGTTCTACATACAAAACCAGTTATCCTATTTTTCCAGCATTTTCTAATCTGCCACATGACAACCGGTGATACAGAAATCATAATGCAAAACTTTCATAATACTCAAATCCCTCCCCCCTCCAGAAAAACAACACCACCTCTACCCCATCCCCAGCAAAAAAACCCCAACCCCTACCACACCAAAGAACTGCTGCCATGGGTATGCACCAAAACATGTCACTGAAATAAAATGACTGCTTAAAGAAGGTAGAAATGGGTTGCCAGACCTCCTGCAGTATCATATACTGAAATCTCTATTTCAATTGATTACATAAGGAGAGTGGGGAAAAAAAAACAAACACCACAATAACCGAGAAACAAGCAACCCAAAACCCTATATATCTATCTATCTATCTATATAACTTTGCAGCTTTTTCCTTAATTTTGGTATTTTGCTATTATCCCTATTTCTTACCTAGTTTCAGGGACAGAAAGGAATATAATACTATGGGAGAAGAAAAAGCATTTTGGCAAAAAAAAAGCCCTCCCCAGGTCTGATACATCCCCGTGCTTATTTCAGATAAGCATGTCAGCATAAGAACGGCAGACCCACAGTAAAAAGCTCGGTGATGAATGTCAGCACAGCAGCAATCGCCTTTCTGCCAAACAGGAACATAATGGACAAGCTGCAGGAGCTTACACATTTGGAGGGGATCTGCTAGACAGAACTCAGAACTATGGTGAACATCTCACTGCCGCTCTGCTGAACATCTGCGCTCGCATGGTGCAAGCCACTGGCATGAATCTTTTTTGAAGAGCATCCCTTCCATGTCATGTTGCATCATTAAATACCACAAATAAGTCTCCATTATATTCCAAATAGGACTGTTTGTTACAAGCTGTGTTCAGAGTCAGCTGCGAAATAATCGTACAAAGTAGACAAGAGGAAGGGGAGCTGAGCTTGAGGAGGTCTGTGTTCAGTCCCTGATTTTATCCATACCTCACTGCAAGGAATATTCTGTGGTTCACTGAATTAATTCATGACTCACTTTCCCCCAGCTGAAAAATGAGATTAAAAATGGCTACTTGCTTTTGTAAAGTACCTTCTTTAAAAGAAAGTTGAAATAAAGCCAGCATACTTGGAAAAAAAAGCAATACTGATTTTGTGACTAGTAAGAAGAAAGATTGCTACTAGAAACCCACCTGCCTACCTGTAAATTACGGCAGTAAACAGAAATAACAAAAAATTGTACAGTAAAATGTATTAGGGAGATGCTGACAAAGTTTTATAATAATGAGATTCTTGGGTACACGGTGCTTCCAGTATTTTTCTATAAACTCATCACTACTGCTTCAATCTTTTCCTGTTGTGCCTTAAGATTCAGGGTTAACATGACATGTCCTGTCTCCTGACAATGCATTTTATGGCAAGCTTTTCAATAAGATACTAAGCCTGTTGCAATAGGCCAGATCTTATATTCTGTTTCCAGCAGTGTTCAATGACAGATGTCTTGGAAGAGTACTAGAAGATATGACCTATACTCTTTGTTTACACTAGGAAAAGTGTTCCGCCCTTCTGATCAGATGGTTTACTTCTGCCTTGTCTTTCTCCAATTTTTTCACCAAAAACCTTCACACATTCCTTTAATAACAAAATCTAGGGGACCTAGCAAGGACTTTCCCATTGTCTCCTCTGCAATTGCTCTCCTGCAAATGCTTTATAGTAGAGTATAAGGAGAAAGTCTTCCAGTCTGTGACCAGACCAGCTGCTTCCACTACCTTTGCATTTATCTCTCATTTTCCTCTGTGTCATCTGGTCTGGAATATTTGTGTCCCTGTTTTTCTGAAATATCAGCATTTTTTTAATTTCACTTTAGTTATTAAACTGTTTTTATCTCAAACCACAAGTTTTACTTCTTTTTTTCAATTCTCCTCACCATCCCACTGGGAGCAGAGAGGAGTGAGCGAGCGGCTGCATGGTGCTTAGTTGCTGGCTGGGGTTAAAGCATGACATATACTTCGACTTTGCTAGCTGCTCTGTATAGTTTACACTTATTTGTGAAGGTAGGAGATGCCACTGGAAGCTACTAACTGAGCAGCTGCAGTCAAGGGAATCAGCAAGGACAAAGTGTTTACTGAAGTAGACTCCAAATACTGTACTTAATTTCTTAATCACAGTTGACTGTAGAACTATTATGGTACAAAACCATTTATAACCTGATGCTTCTTAAAGACTCCACTCCACCCCAGTTTGTGGAACTATAAGAAGTGCATAAACATAAAATATCAATATCTTTGGCTAATTTTATGAGCATCTTTGCTTTAATGTTTTATCTTGTGTGCTAAGGTTGATCCAATCCATTTCCCCATGTCAATCAGTTTCTTTTTAGAACAAAAGCTGTTGAAATCATGTCTGTCTTTTTGGTAGTAATTGGTTCAATTCCCAGATTAGGGAGATGTTTGTGTACCAACTATTTCTTATTTACTCAGGTTTGTATTTCCATTAGCTTTGCTACAGCCAGATTTGTTCTTAAACGGTTCCTGATATGATTCAGGAAGCAGCAATTTGCAACAGCTATTATTTCTATAGTGTCTCAGAAGTTTTCAAATTAATATTATGGAGGTGCTATCAGCCATCATCACAGTGTTATTATCCATACATAGCTTTCTTGCCTTATCATATAGTATTCTTTCCTGTTGTGGTCATCTGTAGCATGGTCTTATTACAGTACTTTAATCCTTCTATCTATTAACTTCATTTTGATTGAGTCATTACTCATTCTAGGCCAAAGAGTCTTCATTTTCTCTGGATGAAATGCTATTATTTCTTTCTCATTTTATTATTAGTGGTTAATCTTAATGTATACAGTTTAAAATAATACTTATTTCATCCCCTAACTTTTAGATATATGCATAAAGAACTCCCAGATGGCTTTAGCTTATTGTTTCCCATATTCCTGGTTTAAAAAAAAGAAAAGAAAAGAAGGATAAAAAAAGCCCCAAAACACACGCATGCAAAAAACATGACAACTGAAACAGGGTTTTTTCATTACAATTTTAAGATCATACAAAAGCAAAGTATATTACAGAGTATTTCACTGGCTTGGCTTTTTACAAGAGGACATTATTTCACGGTTTTGTGCAGGGTTTCAGTGGACATATCTGATATGGAGCATTCTTTGGGCAGCACAAACGACTGAAATAATTTGTGCTTAATCTTTCATTTATTCTCACTTGACTTTTGAAATCCCATTATATTATTTTTAAGATGTTACTCCAGTAATTAACACTGTAATTACTTGATAGCAACATTGTACAATGACTAGTAAGTTGTTACATCAGTGGTCAAGAATAAGCATTGCTTATTTTGTTCTTTTAATATTACATCATACATTGCAGCATAGCAACATTTTTCAGTAACTGGTTTTTTTTTTCACACACAAGACAGAAATTCCCTTTTGGGAATATGCAAAACCAGTATGACAACCTTGGTTCTTTCTTAGATTTTTAAAGAACTTAAAGCAATTTCTCTGAGACTGTCTTGTCATACACTTATTATACTCACTGTCTGCACTGAAGGTACTTGAAAACTAATAAGTACTTAAGAGACTTATGAAAGAGTTGGGGAAAAAAAAGCCCTCTGCACCATGAATATTGATTTTAGTTTTAAATAAAGAACTGAGATGATGCAAGATTAGAAAAAAGCACATTTAATAATGAGAATGTGACTCCGTCAGTCCACTGTCTGCACAAACTTAATAAATGTCATTTAGGGTTAAACAGTAGGTGCTCAGCAATGCAGCAAAGTTATTGAGAAACCTAATTCTGGGCTGGCAATAATCAGCTCTGTTTGACCCTCAGTTCCAGAGGGCTGCAACTGATATCCCCAGCTGCTTTCAGTAAATTTCTGAAAGCAAGTTCATCATAGTGCAGTAGCGCCCAAACTTTTTCCATGTTCTGCATGACATCTTAATAAAGAGATGCATATCTCTCCTCCCATCTGTATTGGAGACATGATCTTTTCCATTCAGTCCTTCAGTGTTCCTGGGGCAAGCGCAGTGATTTCTTACATGGAACATCTATTTTAGTTAATATAGATTTTTAGCTTCTTCTGATGCAATTGAAGAAGTACAAACAATGAGGTGAGATGATAGCATCACGTAACTAATTTATTATCCATAGACCTCTAGTAAGTGTGCCCCAAAAGAAGGCTTTCTGGGTAGCCATCTGCTACTTCTGCAAGGACAGAGGGTATAAATCTGTACTAAATGGACAGTATTGACTTCCACTCTCATTCCCATCCTTTTCAGGAATAGGGAGAAAAGAGTACAAACGTGCCTCAGTAAATACCAGCTCATTATGACATAGTCACAATGATGTGGAGATAGCAACGGTGAGGACTTCCAGGCACAGATTCAGAAGTCTGGGGACTGCCTCTGCACTTCTAAAGGGTCTTCCTTCCCATCCAATACACCTTTGCCATCCAAGCCTAAATTCACTGCATATTTCAGCACTTACTGGGTCTTCTACGTCAAATAAGCACTTGCTAGCTCTGCCTCTCCATTCACACCAAGGCCTATTTTCCCGTTTAGCTTTTGTCTAGCTGCTTAGATTCTTATGGTTCCATACATCAATGGGCCATACATCTGCAGAAGCCAAGACACTAACGTTATTTTAAAGGGCCGTGACTCCTACATGATGCGATTATTTTGCATTACCATAAAGCAATATATCAGGCAATGAAATGATTTATTAGACTGATTATATGCTTATCTTGCCTTTAAGTCTAGTTCACCCTTCACCCTCTTCATCCAGAATGTGCTTTTTACACTGCATTTACAATGGTGGAAGTATAGCAACACTGTTACTTTCTCATCCCCCAGAGGAGCAGGCAGTACACCCGTTTTAATGTTTTACAATCCATCCTTGAAAGTCATAAACACTTGGAGAGGAATATGACAATGCATCAGAATTTGAACACTTCACTTCTCTGGAAGAGGGAACACATGGGTATAATGTTGTAGGATAAAAAAAAAATAAAGGAATTGGGTATGTCTCACACGTCAGTGGTCTAATCTTCAACACCAATATATGACACTTCCCAGTGTAAAATACTTGGTTATATCTCACTTCAGTGCCAGTACTTGAAACATGGAAGCTAGGGTTCATATCAGTACATGGTATGACTGCTTGAAAACTGTGCATTCTTTGTGCAAAATGCATGGGGGAAGAATTCAGGGAATGATCTAATATTGTATATCATCATATAAAAATATTTACATTCTTGGCAAACTACAGCAGAACTGAACATTCACATGTCGCTGTGTTTCCCTGGAAAGTAGATTTGCCTCCCTGCTAACTGATACATCACTGGAACTCAAACACTGCTGCATCTATTTAAATGGTCTGTATATGGCTGTAGTAGATGAGTTCCTCATCCTTCTTCTTGAGGTGTGGGCATAGGGAGCCTCTCCACAATAGAGTATATAGACCTTCTACAGACCCCCTGCAAATGCCACACAATTTCAACATTTTAAAACAAATCAAAATCAGGTATTTCCATTAAAGGTGCAATTAACTTGCTATATGTAAGCTACAGAAACTTACAGGCATTTCTTCATAAACAGAGTCCATGGTTTCTCAAAACAAAAACTATTAATCCGATTCAGCTGTCCATTACATTCCTTCCCTCTTCCCCCCTCCCCCGCCCTTGATATTCCACATTTTCACTATGGCACAGAATTATGCATACTGTTACATAGCACTAGTAATGGAAAATGCAGAAACTAGATCCTAACCCCACAGAATCAGCCTTTGCAGCCTTTCATTAGGCATTATTTTAGGCCTTTAAAGAATCAGCATCATGCAAGAATTACCAAACTACTAAAACTAACAGATGTAGGTGATAATAGATCAACACCTCAGATATCCCAGTGTAATTGTTTGCAAACACCAGCTTATAAAAAGATTGGTGAGTACTGTCAATATCTTCAAACTTGAACAGTTAAAGAGTTATCCAAATTTAAACAATACTTATTGCTTCCTACAAGCAAGTTACTGACCACAGTAGAGTATTTACAATTCACAAAAGTCAGATATAGTTGATAAGTTGATTTCACTGGTTTTCAAAGCAGTAGTAATGTTTTTCTCTTCAGCTGCCTATGTCCTCCAGACTTATTTTGCTTACAGATCTCTCAGAATATTATTTGAAATTGCAATTCTTATCAAAGCAAATCAAATCTTAACAGGACTTCCTGCTCTCTAACAATCAGAATAATAGAAAGGTTTGGGTTGGAAGAGACCTTAAGGATCATCTAGTTTCAAGGCTGACAAGGTCCCTCCAGATGGCATCCCTTCCATCCAGCATGTCGACTGCACCACACAGCTTGGTGTCGTTGGCAAACTTGCTGAGGGTGCACTCAGTCCCACTGCCCATGTTGCCAACAAAGATGTTAAACAGCGCCCGTCCCAGTACCAACCCCTGAGGAACACCACTCATCACTGGTCTCCACTTGGAGATCGAGCCGTTGACCACAACTCTGAGTGCAACCATGTCGTGGTTTCAGGTCAGCTCAGTCGGTAACAAAGCACCACGAAGCCGCTCACTCACCCCCCCCCCCCTCGCCTGGCTACATTGGGATGAGGAGAAAATACAAAGGCAGGCTCGTGGGTCGAGACAAGGACTGGGAGGGATCACTCCCCACTTATGGTCACGGGC